>SJYX01011642.1:254537-326115 GCA_006410675.1 Oreotragus oreotragus
AGAAACACTGGACTGGAAGAAACACAAGCTGAAATCAAGATGGCCAGGAGAAATACCAGTCACCTCAGATATGCAGATGACACCACCCTTATGGCAGAAAGTGAAGAAGAATTAACAAGTCTCTTGATGAAAGTGAAAGAGGAGAGTGAAAAAGTTGGCTTAAAGCTCAACATTCAGAAAACTAAAATCATAGCATTCAGTCCCATCACTTCATGGGAAATAGATGGGGAAGCAGTGGAAATAGTGGCTGACTTTATTTTGGGGGGCTCCAAAATCACTGTAGATGGTGACTGCAGCCATGAAATTAAAAGACGCTTACTCCTTGGAAGGAAAGGTATGACCAACCTAGACAGCATATTAAAAAGCAGAGACATTACTTTGCCGACTAAGATCCATCTAGTCAAGGCTATGGTTTTTCCAGTGGTCATGTATGGATGTGAGATTCGGACTATAAAGAAAGCTGAATGCCGAAGAATTGATGCTTTTGAATGGTGGTGTTGGAGAATAATCTTGAGAGTCCCTTGGATTACAAGGAGATCCAGCCAGTCCATCCTATAGGAGATCAGTCCTGGGTCTTCAATGGAAAGACTGATGTTGAAGCTGAAACTCCAATACTTTGGCCACCTGATGCAAAGAACTGACTCATCTGGAAAGACCCTGATGCTGGGAAAGATTGAAGGTAGAAGGAGAAGGGGATGACAGAGAATGAGATGGTTGGATGGCATCACCGACTCAGTGGACATGAGTTTGAGTAAACTCCGGAGTTGGTGATGGACAGGGAGGCCTGATGTGCCCTGTGTCCATGGGGTCGCAAAGAATCAGACATGACTGAGCAACTGAACTGAACTGACTCCCTGAAAGGTACAGAAGGGACTAGGGAGAGGCAAGAGGGGATGTTGATAGTTTGTTCAGACAAGAGAACTTTTTGTAAAACAAACAAACAAAAACCAAACAAGGATAGAGAGAAGCACCTAAGCAGCATAATAGCTATTGGGGAATAAAAGGGTGGACACAATATGAAAGAGACAAATGGTATCAAATATGACAGTTGACTAAATGTAAAAGGAGCAAGGGGGAAAGGTCAAATGTGACTCTTAAGATGTGGGGATTCTTTACCCTAAATTATTATAGTTACCATAGCAAACAGACCTTGAAAAGAGAGAATAAGAAAGGTATCCTGTTTCATGATGCTCTGGATGTACGGAACATGATTCTTTTGGCTTGTAAAGGAAAAATTAAACAGGACTGTTGGTAGGTGTGCACATTCTTCTTCATTCTTGCTAGTGTCTACATAGTTCTTCATTCTTACTTCATTCATTTCTCCTTCATTCTTACTAACACCATACGAGGCAGTGATGTGTCAAAGCACACACTTCCATTTCACAGCTACTTCTGTACCTGGGGTCATCTGGTACCATTCTGGATCATAGGATGCAAAAATGAGTCACTGGGAGATTTGGGGGCAATGTTTGCCTTTCCTGATCCTAACACATCTTCTTCCTCTCTATTGGCCCCTTCTTCCTGCCTGGAAGTAAGTGGAAGCTTGCAGAACAATTCACAGTGGGGGATTGAACTGGAACTGTCCCACTTACCTCTGGACAGCGTGTCACTGTGGTTGGGTTACCTCTTGTCAGTGTGGTTAGGTTTGTGTTACATGTGGTCAAAAGCAGCCGTGAACTGACATATTTGTTTACAGAAACTTTGAAATTTTATTGGTACATTATAAGATTTCAGCTGTAGCCTGATTCAAAGAAGGGAAACTTTGCACTGAGTCTATAAGACCCCGACATTATGGTTTTATTTTTTTCTCCCCCCAGTTTATCTCCCTCTTAGGCTTCCTTGGTGGCTCAGATGGTAGAGAGTCAGACATGGCTGAGTGACTAACACTTTCTTTTTCACTTGTCACATGAGAACCCATAATCCTCTAACAATAGAAGTCAGAAGATAAATTTTCTAGTGTGTATACTTTATTTTCTCTTTGATCTTTGTTGTTGTTGTTCCATTCCTAAGTCATGTCCAACTCTTTGCAACCCCATAGACTGTAGCATGCCAGGCTCCCCTGTCCTTCACTATCTGCTGGAGTCTGCTCAAATTCATCTTCACTGAGTAAGTGATGCTATCTAACCATCTCATTTTCTGCCCCCTCCTTCTTCCTTTGCCTTCAATCTTCCCCAGCATCAGAGTCTTTTCCAGTGAGTTGACTCTTTGCACCAGGTGACCACAGTTCACATTCCCAAAACTCTACCCTGAATTTTTGACATAAAGTTAGCATTTCTGTTGGAATATTACAATTTATCTAATTTTACATATGGTCAGTGAATAAGCCTGAGTTCTCATTGCTGCTGCTACTGCTGCTAAGTCGCTTCAGTTGTGTTCGACTCTGTGTGACTCCATAGACGGCAGCCCACCAGGTTCCCCTGTCCCTGGGATTCTCCAGGCAAGAACACTGGAGTGGGTTGCCATTTCCTTCTCCAATGCATGAAAGTGAAAAGTGAAAATGAAGTCGCTCAGTTGTGTCCGACTCTTTGCGACCCCACCTTCTGCAGCCTACCAGGCTCCACTGTCCATGAGATTTTCCAGGCAAGAGTACTGGAGTGGGGTGCCAAATATTATGAGTAGAAGGATGCACGGAAAGAGGGAAGGTATTTTTAAATAATTAGTTAGAACTACAGACAGATCTAAAGAAAGCCATTCAAGGTTATTTCACCTTGAGGAGATAATGTCAGATCCCTGCTTTGGATATAAAGGAAGTTTTGAAAATTTTTCTGCCTCTCCTAAAATTCTGACTGCTGCTGCTGTTAAGTCACTTCAGTCATGTCCGACTCTGTGCGACCCCATAGACGGCAGCCCACCAGGCTCCCCCGTCCCTGGGATTCTCCAGGCAAGAATACTGGAGTGGGTTGCCATGCCATTTCCTTCTCCAATGCAGGAAAGTGAAAAGTGAAAGTGAAACTGCTCGGTCGTATCCGACTCTTAGCGACCCCATGGAGCGACCCCAGGCTCCTCCATCCATGGGATTTTCCAGGCAAGATATTTTCCTTGATTAGAAAATATTTTAGGGGAAGAGGTTTTCTGTTTTATTCATCATTTTCTCCCCACATCTTGAAGAATGAAAGGCATATAGCAGTTGTTAAATAAATCTTTTAAATGAACATATGACTGCCTTCTACTTCTTTCATATTTACATGACTATATTTACTCAAAAATAGTTTTTCAATCTGATGTTTACCTTTCCTACTTTGAGGGGTTGTACAAATAGCCTTTCCTTTATGGAAATATGATGATGGATCTACCTATTATCTAGATAGGTTTTGTTCTTTATTACGGTGAAATAGTTATCCACTTCATTCTGTTTTCCCTATTAAACATATATAGATGTATGTAAATGTGGATATACAAATTTGTGAAATCCATTAATTCGGGATTTTTTTTATTGTAAATCCAAAAATCTAATTTCAACCTTACATCCCTCAAATAAAACCTCCCCATTTCTTAACTAGCTTCCACACTAATCTTTAGCTTTGCTCTGTCCAGATTCCAAGTACTTTGGGTTCCTCTGTCAGCAGAAAAGTTAACTTAATAATTCACTACCATCCAAGGCATCATCTCAAGAGTATCTCTAGTCATCATTTTTCCTTCCTCCCCATGCTTCTAGGATCACTTATTTGCTAATTTCTATACACCAGTCACCTTACAACTTCCAGGAGCATGGAGACAAAAGAAATGGGAGGATAGTCACCACACCGAAGCTCCAAGGCATCCTTTCTACCCTCAAGGAGCTTGCGGTCTATTGGCAAAATGAGGGGAAAACAGCTCTGTACTTTTGGAATCTATTGGAGTATGCACAAGATACTTTAGGGGCAGAAAGAAAGGAGTGCCTAATTTTGAGAGCATCAGTCATAAATTCTAAAAGAAATCAGCTGAGTCTTAAGCAGTGGAAGTGCTTCCAGTAGAACAGGGAAAAAAGGAATGTTGTTCTAGGCATGTACAAAGACTTCAAAGTTGAAGAGATTTCAGTGGGTTAAAGAACTGCAATTAACATGAAGAGTTACACGTTCAAGTCCAGTGAGGAAGGGATTACTTCCTTACACCAGTCTAGGATGCTCTGTGCTTAGTTGCTCAGTCATGTCCAACTGCCCACCATGCTTCTCTGTCCACGGCAAGAATACTGTACTCTCTATACAAGAATACTAGGGTGGGTTGCCATCCCCTCCTTCAGGGGATCTTCCCAACCCAGGGATCGGACCCAGGTCTCCCATATTGCAGGCAGACTCTTTTCTGTCTGAACCACCAGGGAAGCCCAAGAATGCTGGAGCAGATCACCTATCCCTTCTCCCGGGTATCTTCCTCACCTAGGAATCAACCAGGGTCTGCTGCATTGCAGGCAGATTCTTTACCAGCTGAGCTACCAGGGAAGCCCCCAGTGTAGGATACTGGTCTCCAAACTTATGGAGTTCCAGAAGTATAGATGTGTGAGTGTGTGTGTGTGTGTGTGTGTGTGTGTGTGTGCCTGTGTATTCATATCTGGGTATCAGCTATTCTAATTCAGTAGGTGTGTTGTCATACCCTAAATTCTATACATCTGAATAACTCCAGTGATTCTAATGATTCATCTGTGTGACTATCTCTGCCCTAGATGAGGGGAGCCTGGAGGATTACAAAGCAGAGGATGACATGATCAGATGTACATATCAGGAAGTTCAGTCTAGTGATCCTATGAAAGGTGAAGTGGAGGCTGCCGAGACTACAGGCTGGGAGGCCAGCTGATGTGGTTGAAGAGAATGATTTAAAAGCAATAGAGCAGACCTGGGGAGAAGGTACACTTCAAAGACACTTAGGAGACAGTCAATACAGGAGTGGGTGGTAGTTTGTTGGGGAAGAAGATGAGTTTTAGACACATTGCTTTTGAATGGCCTTGGAACAGAACTTGGAAATACAGGTATTTACACTTTAAAAGTTCACAATGAGGAACCTGAAGAAATTGGATTTTGTGCCACTGGGTGGTAAATGTACTACTCTGTACTCTTTAAATTGTGTTACTTCGACAACCCACTGAAATCATCAGACATATCTTACTCTTTTGCGTGTAAAATCTCAATTAAATGTTAAATGTTATCTGAATCTATTGAGATATGCAAGAGTTAATGGAGTAAAGAAATTAGGGAGACAGATTACGTGTTACCCTAACCCACCTCATTCATTTGCATAAGGCATCATTTCAGGGTTGCCTTTTTAGCCCCAAAACAGAATGACCAGTTTCTGTTAGTAGTCCTCCATGATCCCAAGGATGATTTTCTAATGGCCTCACTGCTTTCAGAACCATTTCTTCTACTTGTCCTTCAAGAAGACTGTTACAGTTAGAACCAGATGGAATTGATGATTCTGAAATTGTGGGTTTTATTTATCCACCTGTTTCTTTCACATGCAGGGAGGCACAGAAAGTGCCATGACGTGGTAATACAGTAAGTCTCTTACATACAAACCTTCAAGTTAGGAACTTTCAAAGATGCAAATGTGCACTGTTAGCTTTTGAAACACAAGACCCAAATGAAGGACAGTACACAAAGCTTGCAGCAGTCATTCAGAATGCAAACAAGTGCTACAATGTCACTTACGACAAGAAAAAAGAACTACTACCCAGACATCACTGGATCATCTTTTTTTTTCAAGTGGGTAGCTAGAATTGAATCCAGCAAGGAACCAGAACCAACGCCATCCATTTCAGGTGTGAGTGAAACTGTAACTTGCCCTCCGTCTCCTATTGCTGATGATCCTCCAGCTCCCCAGCTCCCCGCTCCTCTCTCTCTTCTAGTAAGGAACTCTTCTTGCCAGTTCCATTGATGCCAGTCCCTATATGTAGGCAGTTGTACTGAACTACCATACTTTTCAAGTTACTGTACTGTAAGATTCAAAATGTTTTCTTTATTTTTTGTGTTTGTTTTTTATGTATTATTTTGATTCTGTTAGTTGGGTGTGTGTGTGTATGTTAGTCGTTCAGTGGTATCCAAGTCTTTGTGACCCCATGGACTGTAGCTCTCCAGGTTTCTCTGTCCATGGGATTCTCCAGGCAAGAATACTACAGTGGGTAGCCATTCCCTTCTCCAGGGGAGCTTCCTGACCCAGGGATCAAACCATGGTCTCCTGCATTTCAGGCAGATTCTTTACCATCTGAGCCGATTAGACTAACTTTGTTGGACTTACAGAAAATGTGGACTTATGAACACCCTCTCTGAATGGAACTCTTTCATTATGTAGGGGCTTACAGTATATTCATCCATGTTATAGATTGCTTCTCATCTTATTCGGAGTATAAAACTAAATTGATAAGATTATTTTTAACTCCTTCAATAAAGTGTCCCTAAACAAGGCAATAGCTCATTACATAGACAAGTCTCATAAGAGAAATGGCTAGTATATGCCTGGCTTTTAAACAAGGGCACATACACCCAGGCCAAGTTACTGAGATCCCACCCAGGCTTCAGATGAAGATGAAACAACCCTTTCCAATGGCTGACAGCCCTCTTCAGCCAACATTTCTCCTTTCAGACTTAAATCCTTTGTGGTTCACTTTTAGCCTTTCCCTTTCTTTTCTGCCTTTAGTTGTGATAGATAAAAATGCTTATCAACTATTCTCTGAATAAGAAACTTAAAATACTCACAGATCATCTTGAAGTCATTCTTCATCCAGAATAATCCCCAATCTTTTGACCTTTCTCAAAGGTCTTATGTCCCAAAACTTGGATAATCTTGGTGGCTTTCCTCTGAACATTTTTGATGCTTTCACATATATTTTTGGTTGTGAAGCTCAGAAGTGGGTACAGTAATCTGCCAGTGTGAAATGTCTTAAGAGCCATAGCTAATGAGTATTGCGTCTTATATTGCAGCTTTATGTGTGATACCAATATCAAAGCACTTTTTTTCTTAATGAAAATGCAATTTCACTAATTCATGGCCAGTTTGCACCAGAGATATATATTTTTTCATATTGCTGGGGGATTCTCATAATGTTTGTATTACCTGATTTTCTCTGTCACAAATGAACATTTGTGCCCCTGTCATGTTGAAATTGATCCAGCAAAAGAATGTGTCTTCTATTTATATTAAGATTCTTTAGAATTCTTAGTGAGTGAAAGTTGCTCAGTAATACCTGACTCTTTGTGACCCCATAGACTATAGAGTCCATGGAATTCTCTAGGCCTGAATATTGCAGTGGGTAGCCATTCCCTTCTCTAGAAGAATTTCCCAACCCAGGGATTGAACTCAGGTCTCCCACAAGGCAGGTGGATTCTTTACCAGCTCAGCCACAAGGGAAGCCCAAGAATACTGGAGTGGGTAGCCTATCCCTTCTCCAGGGGATATTCTGGACCCAGGAATTGAACTGGGGTCTCCTGCATTGCAGGCAGATTCTTTATCAACTGAGCTACCCGGGAATTTCCCCAAAATTGCTAAATATCACTACCTTTCCCAGGCATGTTTTGTGAGCTCTCTCTTTTGTCAGCCATTGTCTATATTCAACACGGAGCCTACAGCCCACTCTTGCAAAAGCTACTTGCTCATTGATGATTACTCTTTAGGTAAAATTTTCAGTTTTGTGTCCGCCTCTGTGTGTGTGTGTGTGTGTGTTTGCTCAGTTGTGTCTGACCTGGGAGGAAGACTAAGGACTAGCAAGAAGAGTTATTACTTAAGGCAATGAGGAAACCAAAACAAAAAGTGAAAGCAGAGTATTTTAAAACACTGGAAAACAGAAGAACCAGAAAGAAAACCTATAAGGGAATCAAACCTGAAGGACACCAGAGGGAGGCACTGAGTTCAAGGTCAAAGGTTAGCATCCAGGTTATAAAAGTAACAACTCATGGGAGTAAATGGATGGAAAGGAGCAGACACATGGTGATTACCCAGGAACAATCTTTCTCACAAATAATTTATATTTCCCATTATGAACTGATCTGGTAGGGGTCAGGGATATGACAGCCTGCTTAAAAGGCTTGGGAGGAGGGACCTAAGCTAGGGGGTATGGATAAATTTCCTGGCTGATTACCGGGCTTCCCAGGTGGCGCAGTGGTAAAGAATCCTCCTACCAATGCAAGAGACTCGAATTCGATTCCTGGGTTGAGAAGATCCCCTGGAGAAGGAAATGGCAGCCCACTCCAGTATTCTTGCCTGGAGAATTCCATGGACAGAAGAGCCTGGCAGGCCACAGTTCATGGGGTTGCAAAGAGTTGGACCCAACCCATACGCTATTATGAGACAAAAGGAAAGAGAAAGCTCAAGTTGAGAATGACTATCATATCCCATTGATCCAACCAAGTGGAGCACTATCTTTCAAACCAAAGAAAAAGGTCATTGTTTGGAGAAATAAGATGCAAGACCCTTTTTATTCTCCTAGCAACTCTATTTTCTGGATTAAAAATCAGAGCTTCTATAGTCTTTGATATGGGGAGGTTATTTTCTGGCTTTTTAGAAAACCATCTGTATCCTTGCTCCACACAATACATCAGGGAACATTTAGCCTCGTGTTTCATATGCCATCCCTGACTATATGCAGCCCCCTAGAATACATAATAAAAAGATAAATGAAAAGCACATTAGAAATGAACCTAGTGGTGGGAATCCAGCCAGTGTTGATTGCAGATGTTTTGTTTGAAACAGTGGCTACATTGAGGGGGAGACATGCTCTTTATGCAAAAGCTAGTCTTGCCAGAAAATTCTGGGAGAAAGGAATATGTTCTCACAAATACTGTCTTCATCTCAGACATGCATATCAAAGGTAGGCATTTCATGTTATTTTTGTCTAGATTACCATATGTATTACATACAGATTATGTTTCTAAATCATTTATACTTATTCCTTCAGAGTTTGTTTGTTTGTTTGTTTGTTTTGCCACACCATGCAGCATGTGAAATCTTAGTAACCAGATCAAGGATCCAACCCGTGCTGCCTTGCAGTGAAAGTGCAGAGTCTTAACCACTGAATTCCCTCTTTCAGAATATTTTATCAACACTTCTTCATCAGAGGAAGTAACAACCTAAGGATATGCTCAGTTTGAGTTGACACATCACTGCCTTAAAGCAAAAGTTAAAATTCAATAGTTTCCAACCCTCCCAATAGCAAACATGGCTTATTCTATTCCAGAGTCATCTTCTATTTTTCTGTATGCCCTGTACTCCAGCCACACTGAACTTTTCACTCTTCCCTAAGTAAGCATATTCTCTGAAGCCTCCTCTTTCTGTCTAGGCTGACTCCTCTGTCTTGGCAAACACCTACTCACCCACAAGTGCCTGCTCTAAAGAAATCACTCATGGGAAAGCTTCTCTAATCTCAAAGACTGAGTTAGACAGTTTCCTCAGTATCCCTTCACTCTGGCACTCAGAGTACTGCATTCTAATTTGCAGCAAGTGTGTTTCGCATCCCTCTCTCTAGACCATAAGCACTTCAAGAGTTCTCCAGGATAAATAACAATAACTGGCAGAGAATAGGTGCTTAATAAAAATTTGACAGATTAATCCCTCAATTGGACAAAGAGATTTACCATTTGGGAATGTTTATATAAATTGATATATAATTGATCCGGAGTCTCCAGTTCAATAATTCATAGCTAAAATATTCAATAATGTGCCAAAGAGGCTGATGAGCTAGGAAAACACCTTGTGTGTGCTAAGTTGCTTCAGTCATGTCTGACTTTTTGAGACCCTATGAACTGTAGCCCGCCAGGCTCCTCTGTCCACGGGATTTGCCAGGCAAGAATACTGGAGTGGGTTGCCATGCCCTCCTCCAGGGAATATTCCCTGACCCAGGGATCGAGCCCATGTCTGTTACATCTCCTGCATTGGCTAGAGGGTTCTTTACCACTAGTGCCACCTAGGAAGCCCGGGATGGGGGAGGGGGAAGAATTTAGGAATAAATTAACCTGGGATAAAGCAAGACTCCATAAATAAAGTATGGCTCATGGAAAAGCAGATGTGCCTGTTTATGGGGGATGTGGCATAGAGACAAATGAGGGGGCTGAGTCTCCCAGCTGCTGGGTCTAAATGACACAGCTACTGGCAAGGCTCATTCTGCACATCAAGGGTGCACAGCCCCTCTTTCACACCCAGAGGCTACGATGAACCATGCACATCCTCACCTTTCACATTTTCCCTGACAAGTGACTACTACAGTGGAGTGCCAGATTAGCCCCTCTTCCAGTAAAACAGACAAAACTTAGAGTCCTCTGTCTTTCCCATACCAGCTCTTTAGAGCAAAATGAAATGAAAGGAAAAAAGAGAGAGAGAGAGAACCAGACTTGTTTCTTTAAATACAAGTGCATAAAATGCAGTCAACTCAACTCACCAGCTTTCTTTTAAAGTGGCAGAAAGAAGAAAGAGGTGCTGTGACAGCCCAAGGTCCCAAGCTATGGTAACATATCTTCTTGAGCTTTACTTGAAATTCAACAAGAAGACATTTCTGATTAGTGTTATTAATAATCTCTCATGGGATTTGTGATATGTCTCAGGTGAGCCATACAAATTTTCATATGTTGGCTACTAAAATGACTTCAAATATTAAGACCAAACAGAAGTGGTATAGGTCTTTCAGTATTGTTTGACTACACAATGTAAAATGATATGAGCAATGCATTCCATAAAACAGCAGACTTGTCAAAATGCTCAGGTGGTATGCTATGGAGAGGTGAAAAAACAAAACAAAACAAAACACCACATTTATCTCATCCACCCTCAGGAAATGGCAGAATTCCAGGTTGTTTGGAATAAGAATCTATGATGGGGATGAACCTTGGTGGACCCCTGAACACTCCACCTCCATCTAGCTAAGATGACTGTTATCCCCGATGAGAAAATCAACTGTTTATAGCTTCAAGTTTCCTTTTTTCCTCCGTGGAAAATAATCTCACACGTTAATAAACATAAATGAAAAATATTTTTGGTCTAAAATTAAGCCCTATAGCTTTGATGGGTCATTAAACACCACTCACAGATTCTTTCCTCCAATCTGAAGTTTTTGTGGTGAGAATGTTAATTTTTCTAACTCCCAGCAACCATTTTAGCTCAATTTCTTTGACAGAGATGACCAGGGATGCAGAGGGAATGAAACACTTAGCAGGGCCAGCCCTAGTGCTTTCTATGCCCCCAAGCAAGCAAACAAGAACAAGATTATAGTGGCCCTGAATGGAATCAGAAACAGGAGAGAGGTTTTCTCCCCCGACAAGAGGCTTCTTGAAGAAAAACAACGTTAAGATGCAATATGTATTGGGGAAACCCCTCAATGCCTGTTCAAAATTCCTATGATTTTCAATCCATCCAGAGCATCAGCATCTGAAGACAAAGCCCTCGAACTTCTGTTTCCTCTTGGACATGAGAAAATGCCCTGTTTTGAATTCAGGAAGCTGGAGGCACCTTAGACTCACTGACAGACACATAGGAGATGCCAAGGGCTGCTTACAACTGAAGCCCGAAGTTTTACATTTTAAGACGATTGAGCAGCATTACCTGTTTACTTTGATACTGACGAAGGAAAAGCCTGTGTCCCCCTTGCACCTGTTAGTACTTGCTCTTTTTACTGATGTGACCCAGGCAGCTGCTCATTTCAGTGAGCCCAGGGCCAGCCTTGGCATTCACCCTCAGAAACAAGACCACACAAAGAGGTGCCTCTGTGCCTCCATGCTGGCAGGCGTCCAAGTCACACTCAGCTTCTACACATTTTACCAACCTGTCTCCCTGACTGCAAGATCTTGCTAGACATGTAAGTCCCTAAAAACTCAAGGAGTCCTGCCCTTCAGGGTCCTTTCACGTTTTCCTTCTGAAACAGCCTTTCTTCTTTGCATTTCCATTTTATTTTCTCAGTCTTCATGCTTTTCCTTTCTACCTCCAGTACAGAGAGACACTCCTCATGGCCCTGGTTTTAGTTCCCACTTTTTAGTGACAAGAACAAAAAAGGTGAATGTAAAGAAAAAAACATTGACAATGTTAAGAATTCTCCTTCTTTGAGAGACAAATGAATATGGGATTAATGGATACAAAGTGCTGTACATAAAACATTATAGAAGGGCAACAAGGATTTACCGTATAGCACAGGGAACTAGGGGCTTCCCTGATGGATCATTGGGTAAATGAATCTATCTGGAATGTAGCAGGAGTGGGTTCGATCCCTGAGTTGGAAAGATCCCCTGGAGGAGGAAATGGCACCCACTCCTGTATTCTTGCCTGAGAAATCCCATGGACAGAAGAGCCTGGCGGGCTACAGTCCATGGAGTCCCAAAGAGTCGGACATGACTGAGAGACTAAGCACACACACGGAACTAGATTCAGTATCCTGTAATAACCTCCAGAAGAGTACAGTCTGAATAACAACAACAACAAAACCAGAATCACTTCACTGTACACCTGAAGTTAACACAATATTGTAAATCAACTTTAATTTTAAAATGATACTGCAAGATTTTACAAGTTGAAGAAAAGAATTCTCCTTATTTGTCTATTTGTAATAAAAAAAAATGCATCTAAATTAGAATAAGAATCTAAATAAGCCTGTATCTCTTGGCGTCCGTGCTGTTTGTTTTCAAAATTAGGTCCTCTAGTTAGAAGGAATCACAGACTCTCTCACACCCAGATCTGTCTGTCTCAGATCTGTCACACCCAGATCCTATCTACCATCATTTGGAGGAGGACATTGGGAGGATGGAGCCAATCTCTTTGCATATATTTAGTGATAAAAACATCGATGGCAACTTTCTCCCAGAATTGCTGCGGAAAGCCCTTCCATTCTCTGCCTCTCTTTCCCGAGCCCCATCAGACATTACTTTTTCATATGAGTTATACTGAATGTGCCCTTTTATGACATGCCTAAGAGATGCTTAAAGACATTTCTTTATTCACTTCCCAATCCTCACTGTTGCAAGCACAGGAAATTTATCACCTCCTGGGCAAAGACCATGCTCTTATTCTAGTGAAGCTCTAATCTTACTGTGAGGCATTTGATATATGCCCAGTGCTGGAAAAGTTCCTTCATTCAAAAATGAGGGGGCAGGGAGGTACCTTCAAAACTATACCTGTCTGTTCTATTGCACATGCATGGAGAAATATCCTGCTCAGGTCCACGGTGGTGAGTTGCTTCCTTCAGCTTCATGATAGAAAATGAGCAGCTGACTGGGTCTGTCTTGTGTCGACACAACCATCTGGAACACCATGTCAAGGGGTAAGAAGACATGTTTCCTGGGCTTTCACTGCCTCCATCAGCTGGCCTCACCGGGGGACTTCTCTCTCACTCGCCAGGGGATATATCTGCCGACGATCTCGTTTTTCAGTCTGAGTGTTTGCACACTTAGTAAGTAAGAGGGCAGGTTCTATAAAACTCTTCTTTCTGTATATATTTGTTTTGCTGTCAAGTTCCCTGTAGTTTTTGTTTGTTCAGGGGCTGAGTTTGTAGCAGGTGTTTGGAACAATTAACAGAAGCAGAGATACCAGTCGTGGGCAAAGGGTGGAAGAATATAAAACCACAGCTTGACATTTTAAACAACAAAAGCCTTTAAAAAATGCACTTAAGAACTGCAGATGAGAACACACCAGTAGTGTCGTTTAATCTATTATAATTAAACTATGCATGTGTGTCTTGGCCATAACATATTAGACTCAGTATAAAATATCACATATATGAATATATTTTATGATTTATTTTTAATACTAAAACCATATTTGATCAGACTTATAAAGCTTGAAAAGTGAGACTATCTCAGATCTGTCTATGCAAATGACAGAATCAGTCCATTCTATTCACTCTGGGTCCGGGAAAATGCACATAGAGAGAGAAGAACCAGGAAGGCTTTGAGCGTTTTTTGCTATTTGCAGAAACTTATAATCAGATGGAGGGAGGCTTTTTGCTTCTGTGTGGGTGACTAAGATAGTTAATTGGAGCTATGCCAAAGAGTCTTTTTCATATCAAAGCAGTTTGGGGAAAATTATATTTATTTGGATGGTTTCACACTTTGAGTTTTGATTTCATTAAAATCAGCGTGAATTTACAATTATAGATTTCCAACTTATTCCATAAGCATAAATGCCAACTCATTTATGTTCTAACAAATAACCCAGACCCAAACACTTTGTCTAGAGAAGAAAAACTGGTCTCCATCTTCTGTTTTTCATGATTTTAACAAAAGAAATTTTGCAGTTCTTTTTACTCAGATTCATTGGGATTATATGCATGGAGGATATTTGGCTCCTGCCTGTAGAAATTCCCACTTAATTTGTGAAGACAGGTATGTTAAAATTTATAAACTACCATATAATCCTTGACAGAATTGTATACCAATTACTTCCAGAAGAGTAACTTAATTCTGTTACTAGGGTCATAGACCATCTTATTGAAAAGTTAGCATTCTAACTAAGCCTCAAAATATAATCAGAAAGAGGGTACTATATCAAAAATGTCTTCTTTAGATGCTTTAATTAACAGAGATCAGTGGGTGCTGAATAAAGAGAACAGAAGGCCATTAAAAATACTGAGTAATCTTTTTAGTGAAAAAAGTTAGCCTTGTCACAATGGTATAGATGCCTTAGGAAAGATAAAAGTCATAGCCCAAGAATTGGTGGGCAGGAGAGAGAAAGAAGAATGAGATACTAAGAAAGAAATAGCATGTAAAGTAGGACTAAAGGGGATAAGAGCCAAAGAGGAGCAAAAAAATGCCCCCAAATTGGTGGTCATATGTAGAATGAATGAGGTTAAGGGGATTAATAAATGGTGTTAAGAGTCTGATCAATTTTGATCCCTTCTCTCCCTGATTCATTAAGGCAAAGAGCTCTTGTGGATTTCCATCTTCTAGTGAAGTCTAATTATGTATAAAGACCTAGCCTAGTAGTTGATTATTTTTCACATAGGTCCAATGTCAGATAGAATTAAGTCAAAATGGCATTCACCCTTCTACCCAGACTTACACCCTTCTTCACTCTACATTGACTCTTCTTGGAGGCCTCATTCTCCTCTATTTACGGTAAGCTACCCCTTTCCATCCAAGAATATGAGAGAGAAAGAAGAATGAGATACTAAGAAAGAAATAGCATGTAAAGTAGGACTAAAGGGGATAAGAGCCAAAGAGGAGCAAAAAAATGCCCCCAAATTGGTGGTCATATGTAGAATGAATGAGGTTAAGGGGATTAATAAATGGTGTTAAGAGTCTGATCAATTTTGATCCCTTCTCTCCCTGATTCATTAAGGCAAAGAGCTCTTGTGGATTTCCATCTTCTAGTGAAGTCTAATTATGTATAAAGACCTAGCCTAGTAGTTGATTATTTTTCACATAGGTCCAATGTCAGATAGAATTAAGTCAAAATGGCATTCACCCTTCTACCCAGACTTACACCCTTCTTCACTCTACATTGACTCTTCTTGGAGGCCTCATTCTCCTCTATTTACGGTAAGCTACCCCTTTCCATCCAAGAATATATGTCTTTTTAGACCAAGTGATGAGTAGATCCACACAACAAATCTTGCTAAGCATTGTTGACTAGAGTGTATTGATAGCACTAAAATGTATATTCTCTTCTATTCTTTTACTGAGTGCATCTTATTTTAGGCTTTCCCTCTTATCAAAGACAAAATGATTGTAAAGTAAGATTTATCATCTGTGGTTATTAAGCCACCATAAATTGATAGTGTTTCCAACAGAACAGACATGTGGCTGGCTGCCTAGATATATAACATTAAGAGGAAGAAAACAATGCATCATAAATACTAGATATTCCTCTTTCTTGTTTGATAACTTTCTTAAGAGTATCGGTCTTTTCGTTATTTAGACCGTCTATTTTTATTTTTATTCGCAATATCATTGAACTTTATAAATCAATTCTCTAGACAAACTCCCTTCCAAGGCTCCTCCCCATAGAACCATATCTTGAGTTATATTTAGCACATGATGATATATATGTGATTCACTATGGTCAGCAGTCACTGAATCAGGCAGTGCAGCCAGCGAGAATTTATGGGTCAGTCCACAAGAGGAAAAAGCGTGAACATGTTTTGCCTGAAGAAAACAAGCCCAAATGATCTGGAATTAATTATAGTGTTAATTCACAATTTGGCTAGGTCCATAGAACCTGCCAGGGCTTCTCTGTGGCTCCGATGGGAAAGAACCTGTCTGCAGTGCAGAAGACCTGGATTTGATCCCTGGGTCAGGAAGATCTGCTGGAGAAAGGAATGACAACCCACTCCCTGTGGGCTACAGTCCATAGGGTCTCAAAGGGTCGGACACACGTAAGCAACTAAAGCACATAGAACCTGCCCATTCTAAAGGAAGCAGCTCAATCAACAAGAGAAGCTCAATTAAGAAGAGCAGCTATTCTTCACAGAACACAGAAATAAGATTCAAAAGACCCAAATTTGAGTTTATCTCACATTTCCTGGCTCTACAAACAACATAATCTCCTTAAACCTTACATTCTTTATCGACAAATTAGGTATAATAGCAGCTTTCGTGCCTGCCTTGTGCAGTGTTCGGAAAAATCAAACAAGGGATCTATGGGATATGCTATTGTTCTGGGCCAGACCACAAAGGCTGGTTCAGTTTCCAGTATTAGTGAGAAGGACCATAACAAAGACTGCAAGGTGGCCAAGCAAGAGAGACGAAGATGGGATTGGATGCAGTGCCCTGACGACTTCTTATTCTCCCTGAACGTATACCTGAAGTTTGAACGTCTTAGCAATCCAATGAAGTATCCATCAAGCCAGAAGATTCCAGAACTCACTGCATTTTAAGTCATTGAAAGGTAGAGGAACAGTGATTAGAATGGGTTACATATGGTCGAATTGCCCAGCTTATCATCTTGGTTCACAATCTCCTGGTGCTCTATTGTTACGCAGGCTTAGTCATCCAGTCGTGTCCTAGTCTGCAACGCCATGGACTGTAGTCTGCCAGACTCCTCTGTCCATGGGATTCTCCAGGCAAGCATACTGGAGTGGACAGCCATTTCCTTCCCCAGGGGATCTTCCCGACCCAGGGATTGAACCCAGGTCTCCTGCATTGCAGGCAGATCCTTTACAATCTGAGCTACTCTGTGTAACCTGCTATTTCCACGTTCAATTTCTTGGACTTATTCATAATTTTCATGCAATGAACCTGATCATGGCCTATCACAGTTCAAAAAGTCTTCAAAATATGATGCTAATGCAAGACACGATGGCTATTAGGTGCCTCTGCTTTGGACTTAAATGCTGCAGTTGCCTCTAACGAATTAAAGAGCTAATTGTGATGCTGTGGATCATCCAGGACTTTAGAATTTATTCTTTTTCCTCTGTGGGTATACTTTGAAAAATTCATTATTATATAATACATACAAAGAGACTAGATAGATAATAGTGGGTGTAAGTTATGTTGCAGAGTGCTGAAACAAATAACACCATCATAACACCAGCACCTAAAAATGGGCCTGGGGAGATATTTTTACTGATGTGCAATGAACTCAAAATGAAGTACTGCCTTTCTCCTCATTTCTGTCCTAGAGCCAGACAGCCTCATAGCCCAGGAAGTTCTCTCTTGGAGATGGATGGCAACGGGGACAGATGCAGCAATAGTTTATCACAGATCACAATTCAGCTCTTTTGGAACCTGAGTTCCTACACACAATAGAGGCGGGAGTTTTTGAAGCAGGAGTAAAACATGGTTTTAACACAAGAACTGCTGTAGCTATGTCAGACCTAAACTGAGAACATTCAAGACTCACTTCTTCTACATTCTGGCATTTAAAACAGGGTTTAAAAAAATAATGAAACAGGGTTTCTCTCCCTTCCTAGCTCACCTTTCACAAGGTTTTTTTTGTTTGTTTTTTGATGTTTTGTTTTGATTTGTCATGGGTCACACTGTGCAATTTACAGGACTTTTCTGGTGGTCCAGTGACTAAGATTCTGTGGTCCCAGTGCAGGAAGCACATGTTTAATCCCTGATTGGGGAACTAGATCCTATACGCTGCAAGTAGAGTTTGCATGCTGCTGCTGCTAAGTCGCTTCAGTCATGTCCAGCTCTGTGCGACCCCATAGACGGCAGCCCACCAGGCTCCCCCATCTCTGGGATTCTCCAGGCAAGAACACTGGAGTGGGTTGCCATTTCCTTCTCCAATGCATGAAAGTGAAAAGTGAAAGTGAAGTCACTCAGTCATGTCCAACTCTTCGAGACCCCATGGACTGCAGCCCACCAGGCTCCTCTGTCCATGGGGTTTTCCAGGCAAGAGTACTGGAGTGGGGTGCCACTGCCTTCTCTTGCATGATGCAACCAGGAAAGAAAAAAATCTTTCATGCTGCAGTTAAAACCCAGTGCAGTCAAATGAATAAAACATTTTGGGTTTCCCAGGTGGTGGTACTGGTAAAGAACTTGCTTGCCAATGCAGGAGACGTGAGACATGCGGGTTGGACCCCGGGGTCAGGAGGATCCCCTGGAGGGAAGGACAGCTAACCACTGCAGTATTCTTGCCTGGAGAATCCCATGAAGAGAGGAGCCGGGCAAGCTGCAGTCCATAGGGTCACACAGTCAGACACAACTGAAGCAACTTAGCATGTGCGGTTTACAGAATCTTAGTTCCCTGATGACAGATTGAACCCCAGTCCCGGTAGTAAAAGTACAGAGTTGTAACCCCTGGATCACCAGGGAATTCCCTCTCCAGGCTCTTTAAGCCAATGTGTGGATTTATCTCTCACTGACTTACATCCAAGACCTGGCTGTTATTATAACTACTTTATTTAATTTATGGTAAATAAAATACAGTAAATAAAGTAAAAACATTTTTACGGCCAGGCCTTGTTAATAAAAATAAAATCATGTTTGTAACTTTTAAACAAAAACATACTCGGTAACAAAACCTTAACGTGATTACTGTGGGTTTTCTTTTTTACCAAAGGAAGATAATCTTAACAACATTCTGTTGGGAAGTTCTCATGCACAGCCTGACTTCTTTCAGTGAAATGATGAAATCATCACAAACAAAAGTTTATGCTCTCTTCTAAGCCACATACCACATTAGGAGAATGAATGACAGAGAGAAAGAATATTCCAGTGGAGAGAGGAGACCCTTGTTTTAACCTGAGATCTGTCCATGTAGCTTTGCATAAATCACTTAGCTTTGGGGGAATCTTATATTTCTTACTTATAGAATGGATTCCATTGTCATTAAATCATTTTAATCATTAAGTCATTTGACATCATTCCATTGCCATCTGTTCCTGATAAAGTACCTGAACTATAACATGAAGGTAATAGCAGTAGCCTTCTCCAGGACTGCAGGTAGAGTTCGATTATATTCAGTACAGTTTAAGGAAATTAGCACAGTTCCATAAATTAAATCTGTTTAGAAGGGAATGGCTACTCACTCTAGTATTCCTGCCTGGAAATTCCAGGGACAGGAGCTACATAGTTCATGGGATCGCAAAGAGTCGGACATGACTGAGCAACTAACACTTTCACAATAATTTTAGTGTTTATCCTACTTATTTAATGGGTTTCCCTGGTGGCTCAGAAGGTAAAGAATCTGCCTGAAGTGTGGGAGACCTGGGTTCAATCCCTGGGTCAGGAAGATCCCTTAGAGAAGGGAATGGTAACACACTCCAGTATTCTTGCCTGGAGAATTCTTTAGACAGAGGAGCCAATTATTTATTGTCAAGGCTGTTATACTACTATGAGAGTGGACTGCCATTTCCTTCTCCAGGGGATCTTCCCGACCCAGGGATTGCACCCGGGTCTCCCGCATTGGAGGCAGACACTTTAACAGCTGAGCCACCAGGGAAGCCCACAAATATACTACATAAGCATATTTACTATATATGTTATAAATATGTAAACTTTTTATAGAATAGTTGATTTAGTTGTACAGTTGTGTCTGTCCAACTCTTTGTGACCCCATGGAGTGTAGCCCACCAAGCTCCTCTGTTGAGGGATTTCTCAGGCAAGAATACTGGAGTGGGTTGCCTTTTCCTTCTCTAGGGGATCTTCCCAACCCAGGGATCAAACCCACACCTCTTGCATTGGCTGGACGATTGGCAGGGGTCAAGATGGATTCCTTACCTACCCCTGGGCCACCAGGGAAGCCAATAGAATAGATATGTACAACAGTTGCAAAATGAAGACCAAAATGTTGAAGTTAAAAATTTGATTTTGAAAAAACTTATGACTGTTTTATGAATTCTAGAAAATAGCCAAATAAATTTACCAGGTTTTGTATCTGTTCCCTCTGGTCTTCTTCTTGGTATGCTTAGTATCTGATTGGCAAGGACTTGGACTTGAACTGGTCAACATCACCAGGTAACTTCTCTTTATACAGAGAATTGATGGTCATGATCCTTTGGTCTCAAACATGATTAATAAGTCCAATATTCTTCAACCTCCACAACTTATTCAGATACTAAGGAAAGAGGCACTTTGGAGAAACAGAGTATTACATTATTTGCAGCAGTTTTCTTTCTCAAATTTGTTTCCGAATGTTTTGGACTGACGTATTGCAGCATGATTCACAAAGACATTAACCTACATTAGTGTTTATAGATATGGATGTTAATTTGTGAATTCTTATTTACATGTGCAATTCGTGTATTCTCCTGTGGAGCAGAAAATTTATTTCCTCTTTTTTTTTTTTTTAACACTAACTCATTCTCATCTCTGGTTCCAGCTAAGGAAGTACAAAAACACTCTCACAAATTTCAGTTGATTTAATCTCTAATAGAAATTTCAAGTCTGAACCGAGGAAAAACTTGAAATGTTTACAAAGTAAGTGTTCAAAGATTAATATCACTTTCTTGCCTAGAAAGACCTTGTAACTTATTAGGACAAGAGATACGTTACCTATAAGGACATGAAACCAATTAATAAAACAATTAGATAACTATATTATTATATTGACAATAATTCTTTATAATAATTATTATTACAAAATAGAAATTGTTTTCCATAGTAGTAACCTCACTGGAATTACTCTGGTGGCTCAGATGATAAAGAATCTACCTGTAATGTGGGAGACCTGGGTTTGATCCCTGGGTTGGGAAGATCCCCTGGAGAAGGAAATGGTGACCCACTCCTATTCTTGCCTGGGAAATCCCATGGACAGAGGAGCCTGGCAGGAGTTCATGGAGTTGCAAAGAATCAGACAGGACTGAGCGACTAATACTAACCTAATCAGGCCATATGCTTATTCTAGCAACTCTGCCATACCCAAAGCATCTTGAGATCTCCTCCCCTGTAATTGTGTCCATGATCAGTTCCAGGAAGAAATGTAAATAATACAGAGATTTACCTGAAGAGTAAGTTTCCAGTCTTCATTATTCGCCTACATTATTGGAATATCAACTAATATATTTGAGCTTACTCCAAAAATCAAATACATCCTCAAGAAAAAAGATACTGTCTCTCTTTTAAGATATTGAAATAACATGTAAAATGGAACTATGGGTCTTTTTTATAAATACAGTCATGAAATATTTTTTAATTACCAGAAAGCATTACCAAAACTAATATGAAACAATGCCAAACAAGAGGTTATGATAATACGTGGTGAGTGTAATGTGGACAGTGACAGGCACGAATATTCTGTGGAGGAGGTGGAATTTAACTGAGGTCTTGGGTGACAGATAGAGATGAATAAGTATGTAACACTTCAGAGTAATGATGCCACAGATAAGATAGCCAAAAAGTTTGTTTGGATTTTTCTGAAGATGGTATGGAAAAACCAGAATGAACTTTCTGGCCAACCCAATTATAAGAAACTTCCTAATTTTACTAATAAGGAAAATGAGAACCAAAGAGATGTGGTTCTTGGGGTGCGATGGGGTGGGAGATGGGAGGGAGGTTCGAAAGGGAGGGGATATATGTATACCTGTGGCTGATTCATGTTGAGATTTGACAGAAAACAACAAAATTCTGTAAAGCAATTATCCTTCAATTAAAAAATAAATAAATTTTTTAAAAAAGAAAACAAAGAGATATAGTACTTTATGACTTCATGGAAATCCAGCTAGTTAGAGAGCAGGAGATAGTTTTACTAATGGATGGTCTCAGGCTCTTTTAATGATAATAGGAATAACATCTCTGTGTTCAATCAAATCCATAAATGGTTTGGCGTATGGAATAGGATTTTTTCTTTCCTGAATTAATAAACCAATCAATTGTTTTAAGGTTAAATTCAAATCTTGCATCATATTCTGTTAATGTTTTAAAATTTTGTTTTCCAGTTTAAAATACATTACATGCCTTTCAAGCTAGAAAAGACCCAGTCACATTTTATTAATTTCTAGGTTATTATGAGTACACTCATGAAGATTGGTAGAATGACTAATGTGATACAAGATTGCCACAGTGGGAAATATTCATTATGTATAAATAAGGCATTGGGGGTACAACTGATTATCTTTAAAAAGTGGGTGGAAAAAAGGTTACAAGAGGCCAAATTTCTCTAGGTGGAAAATATTTTTCTTATAGCCATCAGCACACTTACAAAATCCACATCTGACTGGAAAGATAGAGTTGAAACTCTGAAAGCTGCTGTGATTACTATAAAGAAGCCCCAGTGTTGAACTAGACAGAGCATTTCACAGGAAAAATAATTTCCTCTGCCTGTGTTATGAAGGGGTTAATTATGAGACCTGAGATAAGGTGTTGGCACATCTAGGTACTTCATCAAGCCATGGAGTCAGGAAACAAGGGAGAATAGATGAAGGTGCTGAGGATAATAATCATGGCAAGTAATGATTTCCCTAGAGGTGAACTGATCTATGGCCACAAGCAAAGAAAAAAAGGCTAGAAAGTACCAGAACATTACCTTGGAGTACTTAACAGACTCCAAAGCAGTAACCCTGTGTCAAAAAAAGGCCCATCAGCCTGCTCATTTTAAGTAAAAGAGTTATGCCAGAGTACAAGAGGGGAATGCAAAATTCACACATGAAATTAAACAGCTGAAAGGTATGATTTAACAATGCTCAAAACTCAATAAGCCAAAGATAAACAGCAAATTAGATGACTCAATGTCAGGAGGAAAAAACATCTTCCATCGATCCCATCGTCAAAAATTAATCTGCCTGAGAATGCCTTCTGCTCCAATCCCCGAGCTGATGAAGAGTGGAGAAATAGAGTAAAACCTATGTACGAACGCTTCACCTTCAGGCTAGACCCTGATTACAATCTCCTGTGAGACATTTCAGCATGAAGCGCCTCTCATGTTGGGACTACAAAATTAAATTGCGATCAATACTTTACAAAAATAATTGGGGAAAAATGTTCAGAAGTCGGAGCTGCACTGTGTGGCCACAAACATATGAAAGTTATTTTTTTTCCCCTACCTTTCTGGGGGTTATTCTTCAGGATAGATCAGTTCAAAGGTGTCTCTTGACAATAGTGTTCTTGGAATGGTTTCGCTCACCTTGTTAGGGAATTTTAAAAGCAGAGGAGCGTTTACCGCTTACCAAGAGTGGGAGCTTATTGCTGTATTCTGCTTTCTTTTCTTTGGAGTGCTAATCTCAGCCCATAAATTCTTCTCTTCTCTCCCTTTGATGTTGACTTAAATTCCTTTGCAAATTAATTCTCATCATTAAACAGAAATGATGAAAAATGTTAGATTTCAGTGAAATTTAAAAAAAAACAAAACCCAAGAAAAGATAGGGTCGATTTTGAAAATTTAAGATTGGGTTGTGAACCCTTCACTACATTTAAATATTGAACTCTGTAGTTAAATTTATGGTAAAAATGTATTGAATCAAACCTTTTCTTGCCTTGAGCNCTCAATCCTAGAATTAACTTTTTGCCCAAGCAGTTCTAATTTATTTTAGTAGAAAATTTAGAAACTAAAACATAATTGTTAGAGGTCCACTTATTGATATCAAATTCTTTCTATTCCCTGGCTACACAGACACACACACACACAACTCTGTACATTTTTGCTTTCAGTTTATCAATCATCTTATTATATCTATTTAAATTGAAAACTGTGAACTCAAACCAGTACTTAAAATTCTTATTAATATCATAGTTTTGTATTGTAATTCCATTGCTTAACATTGAGAAAACTGTATTTCTCTGTATTTAATAAAATTTATTACTTGATTATTTGTCCAATTTAATAGCAGTTTCCCATCTCAACTTCTACTCCCTCCTCTGTGTGAATGCTATCCTTGGCCTGCTTGAGCTCTACCACCACATTCCAGCAGCTCCTTGATTAGGATGACCTGTCCTCACACTCAGACTCTCAATCTCCACAATAAGCCAAGAGTAGATTTCCTCTTTGCCCTACTTGGCTCTCACCCACTAAACAAGGAAGGATGCCAGAATTTCCACGTGAACATCCTTCTTAACCCACTTGGAATCCTAAACCACTCTGAGTTCCTGTTGTAGGAGTCAGGATTGAGGGATAACCTGTACTACTTCTGTCTCTTATACACATCTAGATGTGTATAAGAGACAGGTTTGAAAGGGAGGGGATATATGTATACCTGTGGCTGATTCATGTTGAGATTTGACAGAAAACAACAAAATTCTGTAAAGCAATTATCCTTCAATTAAAAAATAAATAAATTTTTTAAAAAAGAAAACAAAGAGATATAGTACTTTATGACTTCATGGAAATCCAACTAGTTAGAGAGCAGGAGATAGTTTTACTAATGGATGGTCTCAGGCTCTTTTAATGATAATAGGAATAACATCTCTGTGTTCAATCAAATCCATAAATGGTTTGGCGTATGGAATAGGATTTTTTCTTTCCTGAATTAATAAACCAATCAATTGTTTTAAGGTTAAATTCAAATCTTGCATCATATTCTGTTAATGTTTTAAAATTTTGTTTTCCAGTTTAAAATACATTACATGCCTTTCAAGCTAGAAAAGACCCATTCACATTTTATTAATTTCTAGGTTATTATGAGTACACTCATGAAGATTGGTAGAATGACTAATGTGATACAGGATTGCCACAGTGGGAAATATTCATTATGTATAAATAAGGCATTGGGGGTACAACTGATTATCTTTAAAAAGTGGGTGGAAAAAAGGTTACAAGAGGCCAAATTTCTCTAGGTGGAAAATATTTTTCTTATAGCCATCAGCACACTTACAAAATCCACATCTGACTGGAAAGATAGAGTTGAAACTCTGAAAGCTGCTGTGATTACTATAAAGAAGCCCCAGTGTTGAACTAGACAGAGCATTTCACAGGAAAAATAATTTCCTCTGCCTGTGTTATGAAGGGGTTAATTATGAGACCTGAGATAAGGTGTTGGCACATCTAGGTACTTCATCAAGCCATGGAGTCAGGAAACAAGGGAGAATAGATGAAGGTGCTGAGGATAATAATCATGGCAAGTAATGATTTCCCTAGAGGTGAACTGATCTATGGCCACAAGCAAAGAAAAAAAGGCTAGAAAGTACCAGAACATTACCTTGGAGTACTTAACAGACTCCAAAGCAGTAACCCTGTGTCAAAAAAAGGCCCATCAGCCTGCTCATTTTAAGTAAAAGAGTTATGCCAGAGTACAAGAGGGGAATGCAAAATTCACACATGAAATTAAACAGCTGAAAGGTATGATTTAACAATGCTCAAAACTCAATAAGCCAAAGATAAACAGCAAATTAGATGACTCAGTGTCAGGAGGAAAAAACATCTTCCATCGATCCCATCGTCAAAAATTAATCTGCCTGAGAATGCCTTCTGCTCCAATCCCCGAGCTGATGAAGAGTGGAGAAATAGAGTAAAACCTATGTACGAACGCTTCACCTTCAGGCTAGACCCTGATTACAATCTCCTGTGAGACATTTCAGCATGAAGCGCCTCTCATGTTGGGACTACAAAATTAAATTGCGATCAATACTTTACAAAAATAATTGGGGAAAAATGTTCAGAAGTCGGAGCTGCACTGTGTGGCCACAAACATATGAAAGTTATTTTTTTTCCCCTACCTTTCTGGGGGTTATTCTTCAGGATAGATCAGTTCAAAGGTGTCTCTTGACAATAGTGTTCTTGGAATGGTTTCGCTCACCTTGTTAGGGAATTTTAAAAGCAGAGGAGCGTTTACCGCTTACCAAGAGTGGGAGCTTATTGCTGTATTCTGCTTTCTTTTCTTTGGAGTGCTAATCTCAGCCCATAAATTCTTCTCTTCTCTCCCTTTGATGTTGACTTAAATTCCTTTGCAAATTAATTCTCATCATTAAACAGAAATGATGAAAAATGTTAGATTTCAGTGAAATTTAAAAAAAAACAAAACCCAAGAAAAGATAGGGTCGATTTTGAAAATTTAAGATTGGGTTGTGAACCCTTCACTACATTTAAATATTGAACTCTGTAGTTAAATTTATGGTAAAAATGTATTGAATCAAACCTTTTCTTGCCTTGAGCAATGCTTTGCATTCAGCTTTTCCTCCTTGTTTCCCTCTGAATGAGTTCTTATTTTCGGCAAAGATTTACTCTTTAATCCATAAAAAGCGGGGGAAGTGGAAAATGTAAATACCTAAGTTAAATTCTTGCTTTTTCAATAAGTGGTCCTTTTGAGTTTTATTTGACAGTGAGTTAAAAAATATTGTACTTTTTTCATTGCTTTCTTGGAATCTACATAGACTTTCCTGGGTTTTTATTTGTGGTACGACCCTCTGACAAAACAGACTACTAATTTTTCTCATGTGAATCATGTGTTATAATCTGAGTTACACTATACCTAAGTTAAATTCTTGCTTTTTCAATAAGTGGTCCTTTTGAGTTTTATTTGACAGTGAGTTAAAAATATTGTACTTTTTTCATTGCTTTCTTGGAATCTACATAGGCTTTGCTGGGTTTTTATTTGTGGTACGACCCTCTGACAAAACAGACTACTAATTTTCCTCATGTGAATCATGTGTTATAACCTGAGTTACAGAAACAGAGGGAAAAAAGCAGTTGCATTAGGAATACACAGTAGGAGCCACACTAAGGTAGGTAGTATATGGCTAGCTCAAGGGGAGTACCGAACAGGAGTAATCAATGACTTCCTGTCATCCTGAAGTCGGGGGGTGTGTTGAGTGGAATCCTAGAAGGCATCTGGACTGGGGGTCTCATGTGAATCATGTGTTATAATCTGAGTTACACAAACAGAGGGAAAAAAGCAGTTGCATTAGGAATACACAGTAGGAGCCACACTAAGGTAGGTAGTATATGGCTAGCTCAAGGGGAGTACCGAACAGGAGTAATCAATGACTTCCTGTCATCCTGAAGTCGGGGGGTGTGTTGAGTGGAATCCTAGAAGGCATCTGGACTGGGGGAAGGAATTAAAAGTGCTCTTATTTCGTGTGAAAATGACAACACCTTGGACTAGATTGCAAACACTTGAGAAGAAGTGAAAACCATTTAAAGTGGCCTTCACCAAGAAATGGCAGCACCCCCAAGAACAGGGGACCAAGGGCAGATTTTATTGGGCAATCCCAAATGAAACAAACTGTTTCTCCTGATTTTTTAAAATTCATTTATTTTCTGCTGCTGCTGCTGCTGCTAAGTCGCTTCAGTCGTGTCCGACTCTGTGCGATCCCACAGACGGCAACCCACCAGGCTCCCCCGTCCCTGGGATTCTCCAGGCAAGAACACTGGAGTGGGTTGCCATTTCCTTCTCCAGTGAATAAAAGTGAAAAGGGAAAGTGAAGTTGCTCAGTCATGTCCGACTCCCAGCGACCCCATGGACGGCAGCCCACCAGGCTCCTCCGTCCGTGGGATTTTCCAGGCAAGAGTACCAGAGTGGGGTGCCATTGCCTTCTCCAATTTATTTTCTACTGAAGGGTAATTGCTTTACAGAATTTTGCTGTTTTCTGTCAAACCTCAGCATGCATCGGCCATAGGTATACATATATCCCCTCCCTTTTGAACCTCCCTCCCATCTCCCTCCCCATCCCACCCCTCCAGGTTGACACAGAGCCCCTGTTTGAGTTTCTTAGCCATGCAGCAAATTCCTGTTGCTCTCTATTTTACATATGGGACTGTAAGTTTCCCTGTTACTCTTCCCATACATCTCACCCTCTCCTCCCCCTCCCCATGTGCATAAGTCTGTTCTCTATGTCCATTGCTCCACTGTTGCCCTGTAAATAAACTCTTCAGTACCATTTTTAACTATGATAAATTTCAAATTGGTTGCCTTCCTCCCCTCTTCATGCTGCTGAATAATCTTTTCACACTGTTATTCTGGTCAGAAAGGTAGAATGCAGCATGATTTTAACAGTCACTGGAGGTTAACCTAACACAGATGAGGGGAAAAATATATAGCAGGGTCAAGAGAGAGAGAAAGGAGAGACACTGAACCTTCTCTCGGACAACCTGCCGCCCAAACTACTGTGTCCTCCACACATCACACTCACCCAAAATACAGTTTCTGCTCGCTCAAGAATATACTTTCTAGAACATGCTTCACAACTGCAACTGCCTAACAGGTCTGCAATGCCTCAAATCCCAGGTCAGACATTGCTCTTCTAGAAAAATCTCCCTGAATCTCCCAGCCCCATAATTAGGCATTCTGATCCTGTGTATATATTTATTATGGCATTTCTATATTAAAATTAATTTTTCTTCCCTACTAGATGGCTTCCTTGGTAGCACATCTGGTAAAGAATCTGCCTGCAAAGCAGAGACCCCAGTTCAATTCCTGGGTTGGGAAGATCCCCTAGAGGAGGGCTTGGCATCCCACTCCAGTATTCTTGCCTGGAGAATCCCCTTGGACAGAAGAGCCTGGAGAGCTACAGTCCATGGGGTCACAAAGAGTCAGACCTGACTGAGCAACTAAGCACAGCACAGCACAGATGGTGGTATTTCTAACAGACTAGTTTGTATTTTATTCATCTTCATACACTCAGTCATCTTTTCCAAAGGAAATAACTCAATTTTTTTTTTTTACCATTTTTTCACTGATTTAGTTTTTCAACTGTTAATTAGCTGTTTGTCACATAGGGCTTACTGGTTGGAGGTTTGGATGCCTCATCTCTAGAGTGAACAGGTTGGACTAAATAAAGTGTCTTTAAGTTCCCTTCTGAGTCTAACGTTTCAGGTAATAAAAATGATTTCATATTTTGCTAAAGAGCTGATCACAGTGCCTACTCCAGCCATACCCAGTTCTACATGGTATAAAATAAGACTCTTTAAAAAATTATTGTTCTTGCTTGTTTGTGTTGTATATGATACCACCTCATCCTTGGCTTTAGCAATGGTCCTTCACCAGAGACATCACATATTAAGTTATACCACACGAACTTGCTGATATTTGCTTATTTTGAAATATGCAAGTGTTAATTTTAGGTGGATCAAATTAATACCTGACTATTCAGAGGATGATGGCATGGCTTCCTAAGAAAGCTTGAGTAAAATCCATCTGAGTCCCTCTCCAGAAATGAATAGTGAAACAAACCAAGAACCAGGCAGCTAGCAGGACGTGGAAGCTGCAATATAAAACTGAAGAAGTAGTAAGTAAGAGATAGGTGATAATGGGAAAGGTGTCCTTCAGAGATAGAGTCATGGTAACCTGAAATTATAAGAAAATAGTCTGTTTGTTAGCAGAAAGCATGATAAGGAAAAGAGATACACAACAGAGAGACTAAGTAGCAAAAGAAGAATGCAATGGAGAGCAACTGGACCATGTAAATACCACAGCTTTTTAGTATATGCAGATTTCCCTGGTGGCTCAGATGGTAAAGAATCTGACTACAGTGTGGGAGACCTCAGTTTGATTCCTGGGTCAGGAAGATCCCCTGGAGAAGGGAATGGCAATGCACTTCAGTCTTCTTGACTGGACAGCCCCATGGACAGAGGATCCTGGCAGGCTACAGTCCATGGGACCACAAAGAATCAGACATGACTTCAGTGACTAACACACACACACACACACACACACACACACACTTTAGTATATACACACGAATGCCAGCTATCATAGTCCCACTGCCACCTTGGATCTACTGCCAATTCAAATGATCCTCAACTGTGATGTGGTTTATGTACTTTTTCTCTCTCAAGATACCCATCTTCCCATTATCCACCATAACTTGATGTTTTTAGAAGCAACCACTATAATTTGAAAGCAGATAAATAAAACAAATATTAAAACACAGTACCATTCATNTTTTTTTTTTACCATTTTTTCACTGATTTAGTTTTTCAACTGTTAATTAGCTGTTTGTCACATAGGGCTTACTGGTTGGAGGTTTGGATGCCTCATCTCTAGAGTGAACAGGTTGGACTAAATAAAGTGTCTTTAAGTTCCCTTCTGAGTCTAACGTTTCAGGTAATAAAAATGATTTCATATTTTGCTAAAGAGCTGATCACAGTGCCTACTCCAGCCATACCCAGTTCTACATGGTATAAAATAAGACTCTTTAAAAAATTATTGTTCTTGCTTGTTTGTGTTGTATATGATACCACCTCATCCTTGGCTTTAGCAATGGTCCTTCACCAGAGACATCACATATTAAGTTATACCACACGAACTTGCTGATATTTGCTTATTTTGAAATATGCAAGTGTTAATTTTAGGTGGATCAAATTAATACCTGACTATTCAGAGGATGATGGCATGGCTTCCTAAGAAAGCTTGAGTAAAATCCATCTGAGTCCCTCTCCAGAAATGAATAGTGAAACAAACCAAGAACCAGGCAGCTAGCAGGACGTGGAAGCTGCAATATAAAACTGAAGAAGTAGTAAGTAAGAGATAGGTGATAATGGGAAAGGTGTCCTTCAGAGATAGAGTCATGGTAACCTGAAATTATAAGAAAATAGTCTGTTTGTTAGCAGAAAGCATGATAAGGAAAAGAGATACACAACAGAGAGACTAAGTAGCAAAAGAAGAATGCAATGGAGAGCAACTGGACCATGTAAATACCACAGCTTTTTAGTATATGCAGATTTCCCTGGTGGCTCAGATGGTAAAGAATCTGACTACAGTGTGGGAGACCTCAGTTTGATTCCTGGGTCAGGAAGATCCCCTGGAGAAGGGAATGGCAATGCACTTCAGTCTTCTTGACTGGACAGCCCCATGGACAGAGGATCCTGGCAGGCTACAGTCCATGGGACCACAAAGAATCAGACATGACTTCAGTGACTAACACACACACACACACACACACACACACACACACACACTTTAGTATATACACACGAATGCCAGCTATCATAGTCCCACTGCCACCTTGGATCTACTGCCAATTCAAATGATCCTCAACTGTGATGTGGTTTATGTACTTTTTCTCTCTCAAGATACCCATCTTCCCATTATCCACCATAACTTGATGTTTTTAGAAGCAACCACTATAATTTGAAAGCAGATAAATAAAACAAATATTAAAACACAGTACCATTCATGGCTTTAAAGCCTTTTCTTTTTTTTACAAAATATTTTTTTATATATAAAATAAGCTATTTTAAAGGCTCACTCCTTGGAAGGAAAGCTATAATAATCCTAGACAGTGTATTAAAAAGCAGAGACATCACTTTGCTGACAAAGGGCCGTATAGTCAAAGCTATGGTTTTTTACAGTAGTCATGTATGGATGTGAGAGCTGGATCATAAAGAAGGCTGAGTGCTGAAGAATTGATGCTTTTGAATTGTGGTGCTGAAAAAGACTCTTCAGAGTCCCTTGGACAGCAAAGGGATCAAACCAGTCAATCCTGAAATCAGCCCTGAATATCCACTGGAAGGGCTGATGCTGAGGCTGAAGTTCGAATACTTTGGTCACCTGATGCGAAGAGCTGATTCGCTGGAAAAGACTTTGATGCTGGGAAAAAGTGAGGGCAGAAGGAGAAGGGAGGAAGAGAGGATGGGATGATTGGATGGCATCACTGACTCAGTGGGCATGAGTTTGTGCAAACTCCAGGAGTTAATGATGGACAGGGAGGCCTGGTATGCTGCAGTCCATGGGGTGGCAAAGAGTAGGACACAACTTTGCAACTAAGCAACAAATAATGGTGGCTACAAGTTCAACAAGAGTCTGTCAAGTGCCTGGCACTTTATGTATACATCCCTAAAGGAAGCTCTGGGAGGTAAGTATTACTAGTTCCACTTTACAGATGAGGAAACTGGAACTCAGGAAGAATGAAAGGATTTGTTCAAAGGCATACCTAGTAGATGATAGAGCTGAATTCAAACCTAGCTCTATTGTTGCACAGTCTGAATTCTTCCCACCATGGCACACTGCCTTTCCAATCCCTGAAATCCAAAGTGGTATTAGAATTAGAAAAGCTTACTCTAAGTCTCTTTGTGTAAATCATATACAAGTTATCCACCCAACTAGAAACATACGTGAAAGATTTTTCAGTGTAACCTTAGTTCTGGCATGATCAGCAGAGCTATTTTGACTTATCTTTTTCCTAACAAATCAAATGTTTGCAACAGCCTCAGGCCTCCAGGTAGGAAATTCACCTTCTGTAGTGTTCATTGTCTACTAACCTTGGATTAATGCTCTGGAGAGAAGCACAACCTAAAGTAGTTTATTTTTTTCTAAAAATCAGAACCATTTGTGAATCCCATGGGAGTGTCACCAGCTGATCAAAATAAACCAGCAAATTTTATACAGGATACTTACACTGATTTAATTAAATGGACATGAATTTGACGAAACTCCAGGAGATAGTGAAGGACAGGGAAGCCTGGCATGCGGCAGTCCACGGGGTCGCAAAGAGTTGGACATGACTTAGTGACGGAACAACAACTTATATTGATTAGATAATGGCCAAAGTATACTCTGGTGGCTCAGATGGTCACGAATCTGCCTGCGATGTGAGAAACCTGGCCTCGACCCCTGGGTCAGGAAGATACCTTGGGGAAGGGCATGGCAACCCACTCCAGTATTCTTGCCTGGAGAATCCCAGGGACAGAGGAGCCTGGGGTCACAAAGAGTCAGATATGACTGAGTAACTAAGCAAAGCACATATGTATAAAAATGTTATATTCATTAAAATCAAAATTATATATGTATAGGATATGGCAACAAGCATGACAGAAAAGATCCTGCTCTCATGGAATATGTTTTAATGAAGGAAATATATTTTTTCAAAAAGGGAAAGAAATAAATGTAATCATTTTGGATAGCATTAGCTTTCATAAATAAAATGTTTCAAAAATAAATAACCTAAGTAGTGCCACTGAACTGTAGAGTTAAGTGTGGTTAAGTTAGTACTTTTATATTATGTGACTTTTACTACAATAAAAAAATTTTTAAGCTCTAGTAAAATATTAATGGTAGGGTCTCATGGTGGACATTCAGATGCTTACTATAAATTTTGTTTAATTTTTCTCTATTTTTTACAAAAAAATTTGAAAAAAAATGAGCTAAAGTAGAGAGAAAAGACTATATCAAATAGCAGTGTCATAGAAACCTTCTCATTATATTTGAGTTAAGGCCTGAATAATGAGCAGAAGGAAGCCACATAAATGTTATGGGAGAGATTCTCAGGCAAAGAGAATAGTAAGTGTAAAGGCTCCCAGGGAGAGGCAACCTTGACATGTTATCAGAACAGAAAGAAGAGCTGTGTGGCTTAAGTGATATAAGTGAATGGAAGAGTTAGAGAAGATGAGATTGCAGGCAAATGAGGTAGAAACTCACAGGGCACATAAGAAGTTTGGATTTTACTCTAAGTGAAATGTGAAATGCTGAAAACTTTTAAGCATAGGAATGACCTGAGGGCACATCAATGCAAGATGATCACCATAGGAAGACTATCTGAATTTACTTATATTATTCTATGTTGAAAATCTCAGTCAATGTATCACTGCCCAGTGTACGGTCCTGAGACTCGTAGGACAAAACTTGATTTTTTTCTATCACATCCATGAAAATATATCTCTTAGGATTAAACACACCCTAATAAAGGATATCAGTCCTGGGTGTTCATTGGAAGGACTGATGCTAAAGCTGAAACTCCAATACTTTGGACACCTCATGTGAAGAGTTGATTCATTGGAAAAGACCCTGATGCTGGGAGGGATTGGGGGCAGGAGGAGAAGGGGACCACCGAGGATGAGATGGCCGGATGGCATCGCGGAATTGACGGACATGAGTTTGGGTAAACTCCGGGAGTTGGTGATGGACAGGGAGGCCTGGCGTGCTGCGATTCATGGTGTCGCAGAGTCGGACATGACTGAGTGACTGAACTGAACTGAACTGAATCAAGGACTTAAGGGTCGATATACAAAACCAGAATGTCTATATTCAGTAAGACCCTTGTATACAAATGAGGTTCTTTAAGTCTAATTTGTTTTTAAGTCCAACAAAGTTAGTCTAGGCACCCAACTAACACAAGCAGCTATATAGTACTGTACTGTAATAGGCTTATAATACTTTTCAATACATACATAAAAAACAAACACAAAAAGTAAATATTTTAAATCTTACAGTACAGTACCTTGAAAAGTACAGTAGTACAGTGCAACAGCTGGTATACAGGGGCCGGCACTCATGTTCACAGTTCCGAAATTTCCCAACTTGAAGGTTTGTATGTAGGAGACTTATTGTACTAATCTGTAATAAGTTATTTGAGTCCAAGAAGCTCAATGTCCTTTGGCTACAAGCCCCAACATTTCTCTCCACTTTGCTAAAGAATCTGGAATAGTGCAAGTCCACTGACTAAAACCGTGTCTCCTCAGGAAAGTGCTCAGATGAGCACACAAGTCACGGGGGCTGATGAGACCCTCCCATGGCCATGTGCTCACAATTAGCAACCCATCTTCTAAGGGAAATAGTGTTTCTCGGGCTCTCATATATTTGATCAGACGATCAAGAAGTTTGCTAACTTGGGAGCCATCTTGCTTCTTATCCCATGACTTTGAATATCTATCGTTGGGGGTACATATTGATCTTTCAGTGTAAATCCAATTTCATTCACATCTAGATGCTTGGGGGTTCATCCCAAGGGAGACACCCAAAATGGATAGCAAATGGAACAAGGAGAATGTAGAGGTAAGTCAAATAGTCAATAACAGGAGTGTAGAGACTTCCCTGGTGGTCCAGTGGTTAAAACTCCTCACTTCCAATGGAGGGGACAAGGGTTTGATTCCTGGTCGAGGAACTAAGATCCCACATGCTGCACCGTACAGCCAAAATTAAATAAACAAGTAAAAAGTTTAAAAAAGGACTGACTCCCTGACTTCCTGACTCCCAAAGAGTAAGCATATTCACTAATGAAAGTTATGGCATTTTTAGAAGTGATTGACAACTTTACTTTCATCCCCTTAGGAATCTATTCTTGCAGACTTTGACTCTCTCAGCCTTGCCTCAATTATATTGATTGATATTAATCACAGTCAAAAGGCTTGGCCCCAACCCATTCCAGACCTACAAGGACAAATCCAGTCAAGGAAACCATTCTTGGCCTGCTTTCTTCCTCACTGTGATTTCTATCTGCATGAAACCCCTGTGAATCCATCCTATTGCCTCTATCGTGTTCCAGATTTATTCTGACCTCAAACTTTACGACGGGAACTCCTAGGATTTCAGATTGGGAACCATTTTGTGAATCCTTTCACCCAGATTTACAGATGCAGAACCAGAGCCTGAAAGGTTAAACAGCTTACTAAACTGAAGATTCAGTTCATGGCACAGACAGAACCAGAGACTCAGGTCTCCTGATACCAAGTTGAATATCCTTGGTGGCTCAGATGTAAAGAATCTGCCTGCAATGCTGGTGATCCAGGTTTGATCTCTGGGTCAGGAAGATCCCCTGGAGAAGGAAATGGCAACCCACTCCAGTATTCTTGTCTGGAGAATTCCATANCAGGTCTCCTGATACCAAGTTGAATATCCTTGGTGGCTCAGATGTAAAGAATCTGCCTGCAATGCTGGTGATCCAGGTTTGATCTCTGGGTCAGGAAGATCCCCTGGAGAAGGAAATGGCAACCCACTCCAGTATTCTTGTCTGGAGAATTCCATAGACAGAGGAGCCTGGTGAGCTACAGTCAATTGGGTCCAAAGAGTTGCACACAACTGAGCAACTAACACACACACACACACACATCCTTTCTATATACAGATGTTACCAGCTCACTCAGGGCTATGCTAGGTGTCTGTGTCATCAGTTGAACTTGGGGGTTTATGGCTGATAATAACTTGGTATGTTTTTTCTCTTAGGTAACAGTTTTACTTAATGAAAAGACTAATTCAGGGAACATGATAGGTTAAAGAGACAGTAGTTTGAGACAAGATGTATTAGATATTTCAGATTCTTCTATGTGAAAGGCTGTGACATATAGCCTAGGCTGAAGAGCCAGCCCAATGATCCCCATAAACCAGAACTGATTGAATCAGTGCTGATCACTGCCACTCAAGTGGGTCAGAAACTAATGATAAAGCTTGGCATTTAAAACAAAATGAGCAATTAAAATTCTTCTTTTTAGAAATTTGTATTGAGAAGTACAGAGAGAACCAAAGTGAGTAATAAGGGCTAAAACTACAAATAAATAAGGAAAGTTCCTCGAGTTCATGAAAAAGTGAAGTTACGAGGGAGATGAGTATAGTGAGTAACTATGAGTAAGATGCAGAAGTAGAAATTATCAGTAGGCAAAGGACATAAGTATACATATTTATATATACATACACACATAAAAGAATCACCTATTTGATAATTACTCAGAGAGACACAAATACGCAGAATCTTAATCATTGCTTCCTGGGAGGAAGAGTAGATGAGTCACAAACACTTGTCCTGAGGATGCTGGAGATATTATGGATACATCTGGTTATTTAACTCTATTTCTATCTGAGTTCTGGCTGTCAGGCCATATGACTGAGTGGCTATTCCTGGATTCTAATGAAATTATTTCCAAGTATATAATTTTAATGTTGTAATACATAAATAACTCAGAAGAATGTCTATTCTTTCTATGAATAGCGTGTAACTGATATTTAAGGGAATGAGTCCACCTCAGTGCTGTATGTACATCACCCTCACTAGAAAGTGCTGTTTTATTCATGTAATAAATGAACTATTTCAGGAAATCAGTGATGTTGGACATGGTTTCTGTCTACCTCATATCATATCAAGGGATTAGACTTGAATGGACTTTGAGTTTTGCCTTGTTATATTATACAAAGATTTCATATTTTCTTGTGGCTCAGATGGTAAAGAATCCACCTGTAATGCAGGAGACCCAGTTTCGATCCCTGGATCAGAAAGATCCCCTGGCAAAGGAAATGGCAACCCACTCCAGCATTCTTGCCTGGGAAATCACATGGGCACAGAAGCTTGGTGGGCTAAAGTCCATGGAGTAAAAGATCAGAAGATAATTTGAAATAATAAACGTTTTACAGCTTAAAGATGATTTGACATTGTTTAACGGTGGCAAGAATACACAGAAGAACTATACAAAGAAGATCTTCATGACCCAAACAATCACGACGGAGTGATCACTCACCTAGAGCCAGACATCCTGGAATGTGAAGTCAAGTGGGCCTTAGGAAGCATCACTTTGCTGCGATTCATGGGGTCACAAAGAGTCGGACACGACTGAGCAACTGAACTGAACTGAACTGAGCTGAGGGACCTCATGTAAATAGAATTCAGTATTTATTCTGTTGCTACTGTCTTACTTCACTCAGTATAATGTCCTCAAGGTTCAGGCACATTGTGGCAAGTGTCAGAATTTCCTTCCCCTTTAAGGTTGAATAATATTCCCATGCATGTGTAGTCCACATTTATTTTTAGTCCATTTATCCATCAGCGAGCACTTGGCTTGCTTCCACCTTATGGCTATTGTGAATAATGCTGCTATGAACATACATGTGCAAATATCTCCTTGAAATCCTGTTTCAGTTCTCTTGGGAAGATTCTTTTCTTTCCCCCAATGAATACTTAATGAGTGGTGACCATATGCCTGGACCATGAAGACAGAAGATATGGGATTCCTTATTGAATTTTATCACCTAACATTCACACCAAAGACCAGCCTCCTCTTTTACAATGATTTTCAGTGTCTGTTGAATTGGCTATAGGACTGGTAAGGAATTAAGCACAAGGAACTATAGATGACTTATTTGAGGTTTTTCCTCTAAATTAAATGTTTAATGTCTAAGTCGTTTCTCATGCCAACCATTACTCTTAAAGGAAAAAAAAATTCCCTCTGTTTACGATGATATTTATCAAGATCCTATAATCAATTTTGTGTTGGAGAAGACTCTTGAGAGTCCTTTGGACTGCAAGGAGATCCAACCAATCCATTCTGAAGGAGATCAGCCCTGGGGTTTCTTTGGAGGGAATGATGCTGAAGCTGAAACTCCAGTACTTTGGCTACCTCATGCACAGCTGACTCACTGGAAAAGACTCTGATGCTGGGAGGGATTGGGGGCAGGAGGAGAAGGGGACGACAGAGGATGAGATGGCTGGATGGCATCACGGACTCGATGGACATGAATCTGAGTGAACTCCGGGAGTTGGTGATGGACANATGAGATGTGTATAAGAGACAGGGAAAAGACTCTGATGCTGGGAGGGATTGGGGGCAGGAGGAGAAGGGGACGACAGAGGATGAGATGGCTGGATGGCATCACGGACTCGATGGACATGAATCTGAGTGAACTCCGGGAGTTGGTGATGGACAGGGAGGCCTGGCGTGCTGTGATTCATGGAGTCGAAAAGAGTCGGACACGACTGAGCAACTGGACTGAACTGAACTGAACTGAACTGAAAACACAAAAGAATTAGGAAAGTAAATTTCCTAGTAGGGAAATGGACTGCCAACCTTATTACTTTTCATTACGCATACAGATGACTATACCAAAACTGTACTGGATCTAAAACAGACCTGTCACATGGTCCTGTGAGGTTATCCTCTCCGGGTTTACTTGAAATAAACTCTGTGAACATGGCCTTCCCTGATAGCCCAATTGGTAAAGAATCCACCTGCAATGCAGGAGACCGTGGTTCAATTCCTGGTTTGGGAAGATTCCCTGGAGAAGAGAAAGGCTACCCACTCCAGTATTCTGGCCTGGAGAAGTCCACTGGGTCACAAAGCACATGTATTAAACAATGCTATCATTAAGTGCTTTGAAAGCAGGAAATGTGATTTGTGTCCTAAGTATCACAAGGGTACAGCGCCCTGTAGCAGCAGCGATGACTGTATGTAGGTATGTTAACAGTAATGACTGATAATCTAAGGGTCTTCACATTCATCGCCATGTGGAATACTGTGACCTAGCCTTTACAATGTCTTCTTAAAATCTAAAATGGTATCTCCACTTTGCAGAACATCTTTGCATGCTGATCTGATTGGCCCAAACTTGGAATGTATAACAAACAAAAAAGCCATTGTTTTCAAATTCGCTACCCTTTGTTCATTTCAGTTCAGCCATTTAAGAAACAGTCTATTTCTATGTGGTTCATCAAAGACTTTGACTTTTTTCCCCTCCTTAAACCTATGAGAAAAAATGTATTTTAATAGGCTTATGGTGATCAAAGATATCATTCTCTGCTAAAAAGATTTTTTAAAGCCTTTCCAAGTAAATTCCTTTCAGGAAAGACATTAAATCTCCACATTTTTTGTGGTGTCCAGATACTTTGAAATAATGCTAGCCCAGAAGAGAAATGACGGATGCACTCCTCTTTTGCAATGTGTGCCAGCAAAATACAGATGTTTTCCTAATTAAAGTATAGAACAGACACACGAAAACATTCCAGAACATTTTAGAGACGGCAAAGAAAGACTTGGCAGGAAACTGCAACATATTAACCTTGGCAAAATCTCCAACACACAGGTGAGAGCTCTTGCGTATCATCATTTACCATGACAGATGCTGAAAAAGTAGAGACAGATCCATGTCTTCCTAATTCCAGCCTCTTCCATGGACATTGGATCCACCCTATCGCCCACTCAGGACAACACACTCCCAAATCCCCCAACTCTCTCTGCATCCTCAAGTTTTTCCTCCTCTACCTGGACCACTCCCACCCACTTCCAAGCAGGTTGTGATTATTTCCCATCTTAATAAAGATGACACACAACTTTTTTCACCCCACATTTTCCTCCCCCCTCACATTTTCCTCCCATTCCTCTGCACTGCTTTTACAATAAAGCCCCTAAAAGAGTGGACAGCAAATCCTCTCCTCTAGTTCTCACTGGCCCCATCACTCATGGAAACAGGTCCTCTCTCCATTAACCGTTACCCTCACGTGCCTAAGTCAACCGTCAGACTCCCTCCCTATTCCAGGCTTGGCTTCCCTTGGCTTCTGGACAGACCATCTTCTAATCTCCTTCCACCTCCATGGCTGCTCCTTCCAGGGCTCTGGCTGATTCCTCCTGACCTCCCCAGTCTCTAAAGTCTCGGGGTGTCTCAGCACCAGTCACTGGAGCCCACAGTGATTGTGGCCAGTCTCAAGCCTACACACCTCCTCTGGCCAAGTGACTCCCGAACTTAGGTCTCTATCTGGAACCTCTAGCTTCAACTCCAGACACAGATTCAGCTGCTACTGGACACTCGCCTTGGATGTTGCAACAGGCATCTCAGTTTGATTTTTCCAAAACTGAACTCCTAATTCACCTCGTAAGCCATGAAACATTCATCCACGGCCATGCAACCCACCTTTCTCTCACCTCCTCTCCCACAATCCACTGTGCTCCTGACTGGAGACGACTCTGTGGTGTCCTCCCAATGCAAGCACACAGTCTTCTCAAGAAGGGCCTTTGCACTGGCCACTCCACCTGCCGGGAACATGATTTCCCAGAACCTCAATCCCTCTTTCTTTAGGTCTTACCGCCTAGTCGGAGGTGCTTCCTGGCTCTGATACAAATTAGCAACACTTTCCCACCCACTGTGTGCCTTTGCCCATATTTTAACATTTTGCATAGCAATTGATCTCTGGGTCAGGGAGATTCCCTGGAGGAGGAAAGGGCAACCCACTTCAATATTCCTGCCTGGAAAATCCCATGGACAGAGGAGCTTGGCAGGCTACAGTCCATGGGGTCGCAAGAGTCGGACATGACTTAGTGACTAAACCTCCACCACCACACCATCCAAATACAGGACATTTACTTGATTTGTCTGCCTTTCTGCACTAAAATGTGATATTCGAGGAGGCAGGTTCCTTGTTACCGCGGCTCGCTACTGTATCCTCCATGCCCAGAAGAGGGACAGGTGAGTATTCAGTGCACATCATGTATTTTTTGAATGTGTTTAGTCACTTGTGAATTATAGCAACGGCCTTAACAAAACAATGACCAAACTCAGTTACTAGCTTTTATTATGAAATACAAAATTATGAAATACAAAATATTATGAAATGAACCTCAGGGGTCATTGCTTTGTCCACTGGAATCACTCCAGGAATTGAATATATGGAATCTCCAATTCAGAGAATGGAGCCTGGAGTTCAATACTCTTAACAAGGACCCAGGTGAGTAACGATCAGCCAGGTATGGGGACCAACAATGTGTTACAGCCTCTCTGTAACGTAGCACCGCTGTCTCGAACCATGCTGACAGGTAGTCACGTGTCTGCCAGGCACTTCAGTGATGCGCAGCTTATTACCTTAGGCTCTGAATTGTCTCAGGTTCAGGGCATTCATTTTGGAATGCTCCTTCTTTCTCAGTTTGATTCGGGGAATACTTTTTGAGGACCTACCCTGGGCCAGGCACGATTCTCTATCCTAGGATGAAGGAATAGCAAGAAAAACTCAGTGCCTGTCCTCAGGGAGATTCCAGGCAACGAAATAGTTCACAGTCCTCACTGCTGCCCAGGAGACCTCACCAGATCTTGGCAAGAAAGCCCGCTCCCGTGAACCTGCTTGTTAAATATCTGAAGTATGGTAGAGTGTGCTCTATGTGGAGCCCATGGCATACTTCCTCTGGGATGGTGGGCGGGTGGGAGATATATCCCCCTGGAATTCTCTAAGCCTTGCTCATATGACATGCTTCCCCACCATTGGAGCATCTCAGGGTCCCACTGGAAGTTAATATCCAGCCTTCATACCATCTTCCAACAATCCACCAGTCAACCATCTAATTATCAATTTCCACACATATCAGCATTACCCATGTCTTAATACACACAGCAAACACTGAACTGCAGCCACACCTGCCCGTTTAGCCCAAAGAATTAGTCATGTTCGACTGTCTGTGACCCATGGACTCTAGCCTGCCAGGCTCCTCTGTCCATAGAATTCTCCAGGCAAGAATACTGAAGGGAATACCATTCCCTTCTCCAGGGGATCTTCCCAACCCAGGAATCGAACCCAGGTCTCCTGCATTGTAGGCAGATTCTTTACCATCTGACCNTAGCCCAAAGAATTAGTCATGTTCGACTGTCTGTGACCCATGGACTCTAGCCTGCCAGGCTCCTCTGTCCATAGAATTCTCCAGGCAAGAATACTGAAGGGAATACCATTCCCTTCTCCAGGGGATCTTCCCAACCCAGGAATCGAACCCAGGTCTCCTGCATTGTAGGCAGATTCTTTACCATCTGACCCATCAGGGAAGCCTAAAGACCTGTGAAAATAACTCACAGTAAAACTTGCATTACATGATTTCACAGTTCCCTAAAACATTAAAAACTTTAGAAAAGCCAACATCACACAGTGAGATATGCACTTGATACAGATTTTCCTTGGCACTCCAGTATACCCTGCTCTGTCTAATCAGGGCCTCTGACTGCTAGCATCCAACTGAAGTTTTAAAACAATCAGGTTTTCATCCCTGACAATAATCCTTAAAAAATGCTGGGCTTGCGAGTTTGGAAAATATGGGCAACGGTCTGCAACTGCCAAAATTAACTCAAACTTCATCTCCTTCACTGACAAAATGGATTCCATGAAGAAATGAGCATGAGTGTAGACTTCGGAAAAAACATTCCCACACCATTTCCTGAACTCTGATTTATAGGAAGAGTCTTAGCAGCCTCACTGCAGAGCGTTAGCACGCGCCTAAGGAGCCTGCTCGCCACACCTCTTGGTTTCTGGACAGAATGGAGATTTGAACTGCTCAGCTTTAAATCTCCTCTCCCCAAAGAGGCTGCCAGGCTTGGAAATCAATGAATTGCCCAGACGGAGATGAGACCGTAAGAGTCACAGTGGAAAGCCTCAGACTCTTAAGTGCCAGGTTTTGTTCAAAACATCCCAATCCTTTCTGTTTCAAGTGTTCAGAAGGGCAGGCAGTGAGATGATCTTAGCCTTCGAATACCTGGCTATAAAAGAAGCCATCATTTTCTGATTTACCCAAATGTCACGATTTTGCCCCCAAGTGGATGTGCCTTGATTCGTGAAAAACAAACTTAACTCTATTAAATGTGCTTCTCTGCCTTCGGTGTGAGAAGAGTCCAGTGGTGCCCGGCCCATAGTGAGTGTGGCATATTAACATTCAATTACTGAAGAACAAATAACTTCACAGGACAAGTATTTTTTATGGCAGGTGGGCTCTTACTGCACAGGGACAATTCTATCCTGAAAAGTCCTCCCCCCAACTTGTTTCTGCCAAAGGAAAATGACCTGCACTGATGGGATGGGGAACGCGGGAGGCCAGGAACACTGGAAGCCTGTAGAATCTGAGTGAGGGTATGCATCCCGCCCCCACTGGGAGCTGGACATAAGCAGAGTGTATTTGTTTGCTGGGGCACCCAGGACAAAATACTGCAGGCTTGGATGTTGGAACAACAGAAATTCCTGATCTCACAGTCCTGGAGGTTGGGGTCCAAGATGCCAGCAGGGCTGGTTTCTCCTGTGGCCCTTCTCCTTGGCTCACAGATGTCAGCCCTCTTGCTACCCCTTCACATGGTCATCCCATTATGCATGGGCTCCCCAACATCTCTCTGTGTATCCTCATCTCATCTTAAAAGGACCCCAGTCAGAGGGCATCAAGGCCATCCTGACAGCCTCACTTTATCACTCTTTAAAGGCCCTGTATCTCCATGTGCAGTCACATTCTGAGGTCCCTGGAGGTCAGGGCTCCCATCTATGAGTCTGGGGGACACAGTTCAGTTAATAACAGGGGACTGGGCCAGCACAGTTCGTGGATAACGCCCTGAGATGCTGCAGTTCTTACAGTGTCGATCTGAGGCCCTGTGGGCATGAGAACGCTGATATCCAGAGGAGGAGGAGATGGTGGTGAAGACGGATAGGAAACTTGGCTAAGTCTCTGTACCGCAGTCTGTTCACTGCAAACCAACCAAACCAAGGCGGGTATTTAAACACTCAACAGACTCCTAAACAAAGCTTTGCTCTCACTGTCATCATCACCAGCCATGCTGATATCCTGGCCACCAGAGCCCAGCAAGAAAGGGGATTCTGGTCCAGGCTTCCTGGGAGAAGGTTGGATGTAGGGCCAGCCTGAAAGGATGGACAGGGGCACCTTCCCACCTCGACTTGAAGGCAAGTTAGGAATCCACTCAGAAGCCAGAAGAAAGGGGAGCTTGAGCGGTACAGTTATGGATGTTGGCCACCCTGATGAAGAAGAGAAGGAAAATTCCCTGCCCGCCGAGTCCCTGGGTGATGCCTTTTCTTCTGGGTGCCCACATCAGATGCCTCATGCTGTGCACTGGGCAGGACCCCCACCACTCACAGATGCATCCCCAGCAACTTGGTCCTCCTTGGCCTCCTCTGCCTCCTCCTTCCTCTGGCTTCCACTGGAAGAAGGTGTGGGGAGGGTAGGACTGGCAGCAGGAAGGAATGGGGTGGGCGGGCTTGTCCTTCCAATGAATATTCAGGACTGATTTTCTTTAGGATTGACTGGCTTGATCTCCTTGCAGTCCAAGAGACTGGTTTGATCGCAAGAGTCTTCTCCAGCACCACAGTTCAAAAGCATCAGTTCTTCAGTGCTGCATAAAACAAGTGGGCACTGCTAAAACTCAAGGGGTGTGACTCTTCCCGGCTAGTTGGAAAGTGGGGAAAATAAGCACACACAGAATGCCACTGGGAGTTGATATTTATGGTTTAGATAAAGCTTTCAATTGTCTAATTCTATTCTGGGACTGCCCTGGCGGATGAGCTTATTAGAGAAGGCAGCCAGTCCATTCTCCAGAAGGCCAAGTGTCAGTGGACGCATGAAGGCTATTTTCTGAGCATCTGTGCTTTTCTAAGAACTGGCTGAGGACCAGACACCTTGGCTCAGCTCAGCAACGGGCAGTTCCTCTAGAATCAAATCAGGTCCACCATCCTTTACAAAGCTCCAGAATACTTAGATTAGTGACCCTGGAAAGTTTTGGATAAACCGCCCCATCCAGGAAAATATATCTGATCTTGCATGCTCAGTCACTCAGTAGTGTTTGACTCTTCGTGACCCCATGGACTGTAGCCTACCAGGCTCCTCTGTCCATGGGATTTTCCAGCAATAACAATGGAGTGGGTTGCCATTTCCTTTTCCAGGGGAACTTCCGAATCCAGGGATCGAATCTGCCTCTCTTGCATTGGCGGGTGGATTCTTGACCATTGGACCACCGGGGAAGCCCAGTGTCTGAGTACTCAACCCCTATATGTGAATATACCTCAAACTTACATGCTAAGAGGCGGCTTGGTAAAGTGGTTCAGGACACAGGGTGTGGGACTAGCCCACCACTTTTGAAATCCTGGCTCTGGCCTCATAGTGTGTTGCCCTCAACACTGGGAATATCTGTGCCTCTGCTTACTCATCTGTAAAATGGGGACAATGAATGGTAAACTTTCATCTTCCCTAACAGCAGTCAGTAGCTCCAACAAACTAACCAGAATGTACAACTTATCTCTAATGGGTTGTTTTTTTTTTTTTNTATTCAAAAGCAGAGACATTACTTTGCCAACTAAGGTCCGTCTAGTCAAGGCTATGGTATTTCCAGTGGTCATGTATGGATGTGAGAGTTGGACTGTGAAGAAAGCTGAGCGCTGAAGAATTGATGCTTTTGAACAGTGGTTTTGGAGAAGACTCTTGAGAGTCCCTTGGACTGCAAGGGGATCCAACCAGTCCATCTAAAAGTGATCAGTCTTGGGTGTTCATTGGCAGGACTGATGCTAAAGCTGAAACTCCAGTACTTTGGCCACCTCATGCGAAGAGTTGACTCATTGGAAAAGACCCTGATGATGGGAGGGATTGGGGGCAGGAGGAGAAGGGGACGACAGAGGATGAGATGGCTGGATAGCATCACACAATTGATGGACATAAGTTTGGGTAAACTCCAGGAGTTTGTGATGGACAAGGAGGCCTGGCGCGCTGCAATTCATGGGGTCACAAAGACTCGGACACAACTGAGCGACTGAACTGGACTGAACTGTTCAAAGGTATCCCAGTGAATCAAAAATTCAACAGGAAAAATACCATTAGTACTAAATAACTAATTGCTGTCTTTTCCAACTCAGCAACCTATTGTGATTTAAAATTTTTAAAGTTCAATTGGTAGATTTTTTTAATGAAATACACCTATTCTTCTCCAGAAATGAGATTATTCTATGAAAATATGCTTATTGAAATTTCTTATTGCTACAAAGTTCAGATTTATCACAAACCTCATCCATCATCCATGTCCACATCCTTCACCGTGTATGTTCTTGCTGTGTGCTTCCATGCATACGGTCCAAAGGCAGAGGATAGAAGTAGTTAGAGGGAAAAAGGAGAACTAGTCATGACTTTAGCTGTACGCTGATAAAGTTGTAGATTATTCTGTCTTTTTCAAAAAATAAACTTTGACCAGAAACCATGACAGTTCTTGAAATCCAAGTAGCTTTAATTGTTTCTAAATAAAAATTCAGAATGACATAAATACTGAATGGCTCCTGGGCAATGTGTCACTGCAGGTTAAATACATTTTGCCCTGGAGGCTGTAGTTCAGAGAGACTGAATTTGGTGATCCCAGCTAGTCCAGAGTGGATATTAACATACATCACCTAACTGTCTCCAGATGTGACCCTATTTCACTATCAGTGTCTCTGTCCGCAGGAAATTGTTGCTAGTGAGAGAAAAAAAAGGGTGAGGAGAGATGTGAGGGCCCTGTAGATGTGGGAAGGGCATACTAACAAGACTGAAAAACTGGAAGCTTCCCCTGATCTACTCTTTGCACTCTCTCTCTTTTTTAAGAATAGGAATAAGAAATAGCATCTCCTTTCTTAGCCTAAAGGGAGCATAAAGAACAACCTCCTCTAGGAATGCTAGGACATTTCCATTTTTCTCTCTAGTATTCTGATATTTTGTTCCTAGAGAGGGAGGAAAATTGCCTATAGGATTTTTTTTTAAGTTTATAAAATCAGCATTTACCCATTATTGCCAAATTTAGCTCCTTGAAAACTGAGAGAAAAGAAAAAAAAATTGGCATAGGTATCTGAAAGAAGACTAGGTAGAGAACATTCTAATCCTTTAGGAGCCAAACAAAATCTATGTTTCTGTACTGTTAAGTATAGTATAAAAAGGCAAAGTCATGGGCATTAGCCCCATCGGGGCCAGTTAGCTGGACTCATGTTCAAGGCCACAGAATATATATCTAACTTTGCTGCTGGCAGTTAATTATATCAATGACCATCAGGAGGAATAGAAGAGTGTCTTCTAGTGCCTATTTTAACTTTGTCTAACTCTTTCAGCTTGGCTGGTATCATTGTCAAAAAATAAAAATAAATTGGAAGTAATTTTAAAATCATATTAATGTTAAATGTAGACATATTTATGAGCTGCTATATAGACACAGCCTTTGTAAAATACAACCAGGTGTCTCTTTTGTAGATGAGATTTTATTATTTTATTTATCCAAAACTGAAATCAAATAGGCTGCTTCAGTCTCATGGTTCCTACTGTGGTTTTTCTCATTGTAGCATTCTCCACAACAGCAATAACAGAAAGCTTATAAATGTCATATTAAATAATCATGAAAAAATTTTAAAGTCCTGACAATTGTTTTTGCTTCTTTTTTCTATATTATATTATGGGTAAATATTCATTTTTAACTTTTCTTGAATAAAAACCTTCATTTTTAGAACAGGAAGAAATACTGATGCTTTGGCATATTTTCATTGTTTTTACATAATAAGATATAAAATGATTTTACAGTGTTATAAAAACACTAGAATTTCAGGGTTAAGCAAAGATATCTTAAAAATATTATAAGAGAAACACTGTGCTATTCACAAGGGAATGTTTAATATATGTTTTTAAAATACACGTAGTGGAAATGGAAAACCAAGATTTACATACTGATAAGGTGATGGGTGGTGATACCAACTGTTGAATCAACTGAGTAAAGATAAGCATGACACAGTATTGCAATGTGTTCAAACATAGTTTTCTGTTTCATCTGCATTTTTGAACAAATTTTAAAACAGTTTGCTAATTACTATTTGGTGAAACTGTCTTGACAATAGACTCTTAAAAGTTGTAAGAAAAAGGTATTTCCTTCTGTCCTTCCTTCCATCCTTCCTTCTTCCCTCCCTCCCTCCAGCCCATTTTTTTCCCTCTCTTTTCCTCCTTCTCTCCTTCCTCTCTTCAATGTTTAAATATGGTCGGATCCCATGTTGTATCTGCGGACTAAAGCAGAAAATTCTAGAAGACTGAGAGAAATCTGCTGAAAATAAACAGAGTCTGCTGACTGCTCTGGAATTCAGCAAGAAGCCAGGAGTATTCAAGTTTCTTTAAGGTTCATGAGAGAAAATAAAACTAACATTTATTGAGGACATACCATGTGTCCACACTGTTCTAAGCTCTACATAGATTATCCTATTTAAGTTTCATAAAACTTCACTTTCTATTCTTGAAGAAAATGAGGCTCCAGAGTAGTATAATAATTAGTTCAGAAATTTAGACAGATAATTTATTATAGAGTCAAAATTCATTTCTTTATACTTCTCCGTTGTGAGCAGGTTTGACACAAAACTCTGAATCATACCTACCTAAGCGTTTCCAAGTTGAGAATTCTGGAGAGAGGGTGTACAGTTTAAAGCAGTGACTTTTCTCTTTGTTCCCATAAAGCGTATTTCAGGCATGAGAGACACAGCACAACTGACTGGAGAAGATCATGTAAGCAGATAATGTAATGGGAACATACCCGGACATGAATATATATATCAGTTCGGTTCAGTCTTTGAGACCCCATGGACTGCAGCATGCCAGGCTTCCCTGTCCATCACTAACTCCCAGAGCTTTACCAAAGTCATGTCCATCAAGTCTGTGATGCCAACCAACTTTCTAGTCCTCTGTCGTCTCCTTCTCCTCCCCGCTTCAATCTTTCCCAGCATCAGAGTGTTTTCAAATGAGTCATTTCTTCGCATCAGGGGGCCAAAGTATTGAAGTTTCAGCTTCAGTATCAGTCCTTCCAATGAATATTCAGGACTGATTTCCTTTATGATGGACTGGTTGGATCTCTTTGCTGTCCAAGGGACTCGTAGAGAGTCTTCTCCAACACTGCAGATCAAAAGCATCGATTCTTCAGCACTCAGCTTTCTTTATAGTCCAACTCTCACATCCACATATAACTACTGGAAAAACCATAGCTTTGACTTGATGGACCTTTGTTGGGAAAGTAAAGTCTCTGCTTTTGAATATGCTGTTTAGGTTTGTCATAGCAAGCATCTTTTAATTTCATGGCTTCAGTCACCATCTGCAATGATTTTGGAGTCCCCAAAAGTAAAGTCTCTCACTCTTTCCCCATCTATTTGTCATGAAGTGATGGGATCAGATGCCATGACTTAGTTTTCTGAATGTTGAGTTTTAAGCCACCTTTTTCATTCTCCTCTTTCACTTTCATCAAGAGGCTCTTTAGTTTCTCTTCACTTTCTTCTGTAAGAGTGGTGTCATCTGCATATCTGAGGTTATTAATATTTCTCCTGACAATCTTGATTCCAACTTGTGCTTCATCCAGTCCAGCAGTTCTCATGATATACTCTGCATATAAGTTAGATAGGCAGGGTGACAATATACAGCCTTGATGTACTCCTTTCCCGATTTGGAACCAGTCAGTTGTTCCATATCCAGTTCTAACTGTTGCTTCTTGACCTGCATACACATTTCTCAAGAGGCAGGTCAGGTGGTCTGATAGTCCCATCTCTTTCAGAATTTTCCACAGTTTGTTGTGATCCACACAGTCAAAGATTTTGGCATAGTCAGTACAGCAGAAGTAGATGTTTTACTGGAACTCTTGCTTTTACAATGATCCAGTGGATGTTGGCAATTTGATCTCTGGTTCCTCTGACTCTTCTAAATCCAGCTTGAACATCTGGAAGTTCACAGTTCATGTATTGCCTGAAGCCTGTCTTGGAGAATTTTCAGCATTACTTTACTAGCATGTGAGAGAAGTGCAATTGTGCAGTAGTTTGAATATTCTTTGGCATTGCCTTTCTTTGGGATTGGAATGAAAACTGACCTTTTCCAGTCCTGTGGCCACTGCTGAGTTTTCCAAATTTGCTGGCATATTGAGTGTAGCACTTTCGTAGCATCATCTTTTGGGATTTGAAATAGCTCAGCTGGAATTCTAACACCTCCACTAGCTTTGTTCATAGTAATGCTTCCTAAGGCCCACTTGACTTCGCATTCTAAGATGTCTGGCTCTAGGTGAGTGTTCACACCATCATGGTTATCTGGGTCATGAAGATCTTTTTGTATATAGTTCTGTGTATTCTTGCCACCTCTTCTTAATATCTTCTGCTTCTGTCAGGTCCATACCATTTCTGTCCTTTATGGAGCCCATCTTTGCATGAAATGTTCCCTCGGTATCTCTAATTTTCTTGAAGAATCTCTAGTCTTTCCCATTCTATTGTTGTTTCCCATTCTATTGTATGTATGTATGTATATACATACAATAGAATGCAATACAATTTAAGAGTCAATATGTAATGTCCACCATCTGTCTGGTTTACTCACTCTGGAGATTCATAGATCTTGCCAATGGTTGTTAATTGGGGTCCAGCCAGCTTATACATCTAACTCAAACAGTACCTGATGGGGCTTTTTAGCTCTGCAGTTGTGAATGACTTGCTTTTCTGGTGGCTCAGATGATAAAGATTCTGCGGATAATCCAACTCAGTCCAACCTGGGTTGGATCCCTGGGTTGGGAAAATCCCTTGGAGAAAAGAACGACTACTCACTCTGGTATTCTTGCCTGGAGAATTCCATGGGCAGAGGAACCTGGTGGGCTACAGTCAATGGGGTTGCAAAAAGTTGGACACTTTTAGTAACTAACACCCAAAACTACACTATGAAACAAACTATAAGATTTCCCAAACTCTTCTTGTGGCTGAACATCTGAGACTATGTTAGTTTTAATGTTCAGAAGCAAGAAATCCAAGATTGATGGTCACATGATAAGAGTGGTAAGACGAGGAGGGATGCGTAAAGAAAGACGAAAAGGAGAAAAAATAGAGCAATGTTAAAAAAAAATGGTGATCCCCTAGAATTCCATTCCTTGTACATTCATAGTACTTCTTTCCTTCCCATGGTAGTGGGAAGAAGGGTTACAATAATTAATTAAGTTACATTTCATAATCAATTCTGTCTTAACACAATGAAAAAACTGGCAATATTATGTTTTTTAAAACATCATCGGAAAGGGTTAATTGACATTTTCTCTGAAAGGAACAATGATGTTTAAGCCAAATGGTTTTTAAAAAGCAGACAACAAAAAATAGCTTCAATAATTCATATTAATTTAAGTCCTATGGTTAATGAGGCAAATGGAGTGCTCTCAGAGGGGAATAAAAGCAGAGAGCAGCAGCATCAAGAATCTTCAAACCACCATTGGCAAAAGATACTGTAAGTCCAAACTACCCCCTAACCACCTACTATTCATTCTTTACACTCGGGAAAAACTTAATATCATTCTAATTTTGCAGATGGTAGCTAAGAGTGCCTATACAATTATAACACAAACAAGCAACTGCTTTTATTTTTTGTTGTTATGGTTCTTAGCCTTCATGTTGTTAGCCTTCTTAGCCATCCAATTTGTCTGAAATGTACACTATATTAAACTTCTACTCATTTGATCAGGCACAGAAATAGTGAGTCTATGATCAGTTTATACAGTCCAACAGTTAAATTGTTGTCAGGCTAAAGATATATCAAAGTTGAAAACCAAATCAGGGATTGGATTACCAAATAGAATGATGAATAGTCCGTCTGAATTGTTTAGAAAGATGATTGATTCTTTAGAGATCAATCTCTGAAAGTCTAAATACATGCTCATTTTACTAACATTAATTAGACAATGGCTATGTAGCAGATTGGAGAAGGCAATGGCAATCCACTCCAGTACTCTTGCCTGGAAAATCCCACGTGAGGAGCCTCGTAGGCTGCAGTCCATGGGGTCACTAAGAGTCGGACTCAACTGAGCAGCTTCACTTTCATGCATTGGAGAAGGAAATGGCAACCCACTTCAGTGTTCTTGCCTAGAGAATCCCAGGGACGAGAGAGCCTGGTGGGCTGCCGTCTGTGGGGTCACATAGAGTCGGACACGACTGAAGCAACTTAGCAGCAGCAGCTGCAGCATGTAGCATGTGTTAAGTACTATCCCAGGCACTAGGTATAGAAAAAAGAATAGAACTTTCCTTTTGGTTCTAAAATTCACCATCACAGTTCCCTTGGATTTAATATAATAACACAACCTACTCTAGTAGCACCATACTTTGCTGAAAGAAGCAGGAGAGAAAGGAGAATTTTGCTTCTTAAGAGTCGGGCACGACTGAGCGACTTCACTTTCACTTTTCACTTTCATGCATTGGAGAAGGAAATGGCAAGCCACTCCAGTGTTCTTGCCTGGAGAATCCCAGGGATGGGGGAGCCTGATGGGCTGCCGTCTGTGGGGTCGCACAGAGTCGGACACGACTAAAGCGACTTAGCAGCAGCAGCTTCTTAAGGAGAAGTTGTTTTTTGAGCTGAGTTTTAATGAATGAGGAAGAAGGAAGGTAAGAGTGCATTCATTCACTCATTCACCAGGTATGTACTGAGGATCCACTGAGTACAAAGAATTTCGTGGTATATTAAGAATGCAATGATGATCAAGGTATGTCATCTGCCCTTAGGTTGATTATAGTCTGGTGTGATCTCCAAGTATGTAAAGACCTCGCTTTGCTCCAAACACACACACACATACAGAAAAGACGCCATAGACTGTGCCCACCAGGCTCCTCTGTCCATGGGGATTCTCTAGGCAAGAATACCAAAGTGGATTGCCATGTCTTCCTCCAGGGGAATCTTCCTAACCCAGGGATCAAACCTGGGTCTCCCACATTGAAGGCAGATTCTTTACAGTCTGAGCCACTGGGGAAGCCCAAGAATACTAAAGGGAGTAGCCTATCCCTTCTCTAGGAGATCTTCCCGACCCAGGAATTGAACTGGGGTCTCCTGCATTATAGGCAGATTCTTTACCAGCTGAGCCACCAGGGAAGCCCCAAGTTAATTAATTCAAGAAAAGATAAATAATTTGATGTGGCTGGAGCACGGGGTATAGGAGGAAGTGTAAATACCTAGTCCTGTCCTCTCTTCTCTTTCCTACAGCTCACTGTCGCCTCCCCTGCCCTCGCTGCTCCATTCTGGGGCTGATTATTTTCCGTCACACTATTTTGTCACTTTATCCTAATCAGCCTTTTTACCTGCAATTTCACTAACTTCCAAACACCACTATATAATTCTACTTCAAAGAATTATACTTCTACTCATTGTTTCAGGACAAAGTCCTCCATAAGACAGTCAGAGCCTTTCACAAACTAGCCCCACTCATTTAGCCAGGCCTCCCTCCCCACCCCCAATGCCTTTCTTTGCATCTGCTGCCTTTCCTGTACCAACTGCATTGGCCCCGTGATATCTTCCTCCTTAAATCTCCAAGCTTTTGTATACTCAGTTTCCTGTATTTGGTCTGCTGTTACTTCTTTCTGCATCTAGGGACACCTCCTCATCTCTGAGGATTCTCTCCTTTAGGAGGCTTCTCTTACTCTCCCAGCCCACATAGGCGCCCCTCCTAATGTTGTTGTTTGGTTACTGTCATGTCCAACATTTTCTCAATCCCATGGACTGTAACCCACCAGACTCCTCTGTCCGTGGGACTCCCTAGGCAAGAGTACTGGAGTGGTTTGCCATTTCCTTCTCAAAGGGATCTTCCTGATCCAGGAATCAAACCCACATCTCCTGCATTGGCAGGCAGATTCTTTACCACTGAGCCACCAGTGAAGTCCACACCTTCTATGGACTCCCATAAATCTACAGCTGCTGTACGGGAGTCCATGGTGTATCATTTTAACTGTTGTGTTGACTTCATTGGATCTGAAGCCCCTGAAAAATAAGAACCATATTTTTGGTTTCAGCACCATCAACATCTTGTACCATGTCTGATACTAGTAACTCTTCAAATATTTTTGTTTAGTGAATGAATTGTTGATTCAAGTGTTTAATTCAAGTATTTTAGATGGTGTGCTAACATTTTATCCTCTACATCATTGGTCAATAAATTTGAAAAGTAGCTCTTTTTTCTTAAAGGGTCAGAGAGTAAATATTTCAAGCTTGGTTTCTGTTACAACTATTCAACTTGGTCTTAGTAGCACAAAAAAGCCATAGACAAAATGCAAATGAAGGGGCACAGATGTGTTCCACTAAAATTTTGTTTAGAGAAATAAATGACCAGCCTGGAGGCTGTCACTTAATAACCTTTCTTCTATACCATAAGACACAGACATATCCTGCAGATCAGGTCTGCTGCAAAAACACATTGTTGTTGTTGTTATTGTTGTTGTTGAGAGGCAGTTCTCCAAGGCTCTCACATATCTCTGTACGTCACACAAGCAGAGGCACTGTCATCACTGTTCCCCCTAGCTTTACAAGGATATTTGTATAGTGAACAGAGCTGGAAGCTAGAGACAGTGTTTCCTTCTAGGGTAGAGGACAGACAAGCAAAATGCCCATTATAAGAGATTCAGGTTCAAGTCCAGGGTTTCTCTCCTTTCACACAACCTACTATGTGTGCAGGCTTCTCATGACCCTCTTCATGTCACCTTTTGGCAATTGGGCTTCAGGAACCAGGAGAGATGTTGACACTGGCTGTTTCTATGACTATGAATAACAAAGCCTTTTATCTCTCCTGCATTCCACCAGCATCTATGAAACTGTAGCAGGCTAAAATGTAGGACAATAAAGCATCTGATCCCTCATAGTTCTTAACAGTTTTTCCTAAATCATCCTTTAAATAAGTACAGCCAATGACTTAAATTTGAGGGATCTTACTTTAAACAAATTCCAATTTTTGTTTTCTCTTGGTAAATGGAAATATTTGGTGATATTGGACCTGGGATTCCCCATGATAATAATGGCGACAGCTGAGTGACCGCTGTCTCCACGGTGGCCATGCATATCAGCTGTTTCCTGACCCAAGTTGCTTCACTGATTTATATTCCTTTTCTGGCTCCTATGGGTCTTTGATTTTGTGACCTCTGCTCAAGGCAATAAGGTGCCATCGAATGTGTTTATTTGAGCATGGAACTGGATCTGGGCTTTAAAAAGATGACTCTGATGACAATGTGTAAATGAATTATAGAAGGAAATCTAGAATGAAACGTGGGAGGAAAAGGTGATCTTCCAGAAAAACATACAAAGAATGAAATGGCAAGTGAGAATAGATAAAAAGGAAGTGTTTCCAAGGAATTATCAGGACTTGGTGCCATCTAAGTATGGTTTGTGAAGGAAACCATTGTGAATTATGCTTGTGATCCATTGGATAGTAGTGATGCCCTTAATTGAAAGTGATATTGGGAGGAATTTGATATAGCTTTGATGGAGAAAGGAATCCAAGGAAATACTAAGAATCTGAAGGACCAAACTTAAGGAATCTAAAGAAGATTTACCTATAGATATTAATAATCAGTTGAGTCCATCACCCTGGAGAAGATTGGCAGATTGCCTATGGGTGAAACTCAGGGGGACTGTGAAGCCTGAGAAAATAAATACAAATATAAAACTTTGTATCTCTGGTGACTCATGGTAAAGAATCTGTCTGCAGTGCAGGAGAACTGGGTTCGATCCCTGGGTTGGGAAGTTTCCCTGGAGAAGGAAATGACAACTCACGTCAGTATTCTTGCCTGGAAAATCCCAAGGGTAGAGGAGCCTGGTGGGCTACAGTCCATGGGGTCGCAAAGAGTTGGACAAGACTGAGAGACCAACACACATACACACACACATACCTATTGCCTGGTTGTCTTTCTGTTCTTCTCCCTGGTCTTGATGCCTTTCATTAGACTTGAAGGGACCACTGAGAACTCTCTAGCTAAGATAGGCTGGAGCTAAAGACTTGGGACTTATCTAGAAAATGGTTGAAATTACCCTCTGGAGTGTGTGTATAGTAAGAAAATAAGAGAAGAAGGCTAAGAAAAAGTCAGTGAAGAAACAAACACAAAACATTTTGAGGAGACAAAAACAGGAAAGTTTCAAAAAAAAAAAATGACTTCAGAATGTCAGGTAGAGCAAGGCCTGAAAAAAAGGCTATTAAATCTGGTGACTGGTAATCTAAGCAGATCTTGAAGCCAGACTTCAATGGGATTTTTTAAAACAGGAAGATTAGGAAGTAGGGGCAGCAAGAGTGAGCTATTTTTATGGGTTGTCTGAGTCTGAGAATTAAGTTGAAAGATTGGATTTTAAGAAAATTTGAGAGAGTTATTCAGGATAAGACACTTGAATATGTTTGAAATTGAAAAGTAGATACAAGAAAAAGAAAATAATTAAAGATATTAAAATAAGGGCAAAAATTATTACATGTGAGTACTCAGAGCATCTTTAAATTCCTTATTTCTCCCCCCCTCTCCAAGCCCCATTCCTCATATCCACTCTAGCTTTATCAGCCATACTGGGGGCATTGTTGTAGAGAAGAACCAGGTAAGAGATTGAATTTGCATCAGAAAGTGTAAGAAAACAAAAAGAAAGGGTAAAATTTACTGGAGAGAGAGAACACAGACCAAGTTTGAAGGAAAGAGAAACGCTGAAACAGAAAAATGCCCTTACCATAGGCAATTTATGGCAGGGAATTGAAAGTCTGAAGGCAGAGAGAAAGAAGAATCAAAGGAGCAAGTGAGAAAGTGATAGAACAAGAATAACAGTAAATGGATTTAAAACGTGGAACTGTGGATTTCCATGTTCTTCATCTCTTATTTTAAAAGCCAGGAGAACTGAATGAAAATAAGGTTGCGGAAAGACAGTCTTCTATGAATCACCACCTCTGGCTCCTTCCACCCTAAGCTCGGGAAAAAAGAACAAAGATTGGAAATGGGGATGTGGGTTGGGGGATGGAGGCAGAGCATCCTTGAGTGAAGCAAAGCTAAGCATGAGGAGAAAAATAGGAAAAATACCATTTGACCAACTGTTCTTTCCTCTTTTCCTTCCCTTGAAACCAATCACATCGACATTCCTGTCCAACGCAAACTATTTTAGGGATTGTTAAGGACAGAAGAAAAGAAAAGTTTCGAGACAGGATAAAACTCATCTCAGTGCAGGAGATGCCAGGGTCTGGAAGATTCCCCACATGGCAACCCACTCCAGTATTCTTGCCTGGAGGATCCCATGGACAGAGGAGCCTGGTGGGCTACAGTCCATGTGGTCTCAAAGAGTTGGACCTGACTAAAGTGATTTAACACACACACAAGGAGAGAAGAAAAGAAAGGGAAAAGAGAGGATCAAACCTGAAGGGTTAAAACCCTCATTTAACTTCTCCTTCCATTTTCTTCTTCACTTTTACTTGGTACCATCCATGTCAATCTCATCCTGGAACCCCCATCTACCACGATTCTATTTGACTTGTGTCTATGTCTGCTCCTTAATGCCATCCTGCTCCACCTCAAGATCCTAGAGCTGGAACCAGTGGCTTGAGAAATTCCATTTTCCTCTGGCCATCTTGTAGGAAGGGCTCTATAGTCTAGGACTAGATTGCAACAGGCAAGACATGCTTCTGATACTTGAAACTTAAAGTGCAGAATTCCTGTTCCCTTAGTCACATGGTTTTTGCCCTAGATTCTTTCCAATTCAGACAATATCTCCTGTAATATATGTGGAAGAGGGATAACCAAGAAAAGAGGGTGTTGCTTCTATTTCCAAGACTTCAATTAGGTTTTTAACCATTTAGTAAAGCATTGTCTTTGTTTGACTGCATTGCTTTTTGATATTTACTTAAAATTTGGCATTAGCAAAGTACCACTGTGAATTGGCTTATTTTTTCCCGTTTATCAATGACTCTTTTTAGTTGTATGAGGCTTTGGGGGCTACATTCACATACTTATTTTTCATTATATTTTAATGTATACAAATACTGTATAAAACAGGAAGATATTGTCTCAATGAATGTAGCTATAAAACTATGTGGATTAAAATTGGACCATAAGAAAACATGGTTGAGGTTAAATTAAGCAAAAGGTATAATTCCACACAATTGTGCTTAATGGACAGATAATTTCAAAATTAAATTAAAATTTAAAAGCCATAGGTTCATAATTTGGGCTCAAGTCAGCTGAAGTATCTGAAAATCTTAGTAAATAATTGGAATGAGTCTATGTAAAAAAAAGAAAAAAGAAAAAAGAAAAAGGATGATACTTTTTTTATCCTGGCATAAAATCTATTCATCACCTACCAAAAAAGTTGAAACTCCATATTCATAACATATTTGCTATCATTTGCCTGTGTGCTTCTAATTATTTTTGTTTCCTGGAACCAGTTTGTCTTCTGCAATCACACAAAATAAACAGCAAAACATGGCTTTTATTTGTTCAGATTTGAGCTGTAGACATTGCTTCTCAGTAATATTAAATAAGTTATTTAATTCACTTCTGTTTAAATATTGATAAAGTTTATTATTTGTACTCCAGATTCTCCCACAACCTAGAATAATTTAGATAATTAATAGAATTTTTGATACATTTTAGAATAATTTAAATTAATATTTAATTCACAGTTCTGTTTGATATCATATAAAGTAATGATAAATATGAGTATTTTGGCAACCCGTAATTCTTTAATAGCATTCTCTTATGGAGATAAAATGTTTAAATATTAATTAATTTAGTATTATCAGAACTGCATAGTTATTAGGCATTTCCAAATTTGGAAGAATTTTCATTACACAGTAACTGGGTAATGAAAAAAGAAAACCAAAAGTCCTCCTCAAGCCCTTATAGAGAGGACAGATCAAATGAAATTTTCTAATGATCTGGGGATGTTTCATAATTGAACACTTAGTAGTCATTTCCAAAATAGCAAATATAAAGCTTCATTATTGACTAGGAATTTTCAGAGTACACCCACATCTGTCTCTATACCAAATAGGTTTTCATTACTCAAGCAGCATATGGCAGTAAATGAACCAAAAAGAACATGTTGCATTATTTTTCTGCATTAAGTGCCGACATTATCTTTGCCACACTGTGTGTGTGGTTTTGTGTAATAAGAATCCTTTTAGAGACAGTTTGGAGGTACACGTTCTATTCTGTTACCTTTTTGAAGAAGCCCATTTTCAAAGTAACATACAGTGTGTGAATTATGCCCAATCTAATTATCAGGCAGTACTTTGGGAATTTACTCCTAAATGCCTGCTATTAACATAAACAAGTCAATTTACATGTCACAGTAAGGTTCAGGTTAAAAGAAAATGTATAATGGATTTCAGTATATTTGTGATCTATTGCAACTATGCTTTTATTTAAAAAAAAAAGGCAGAATAATAGATGTACTGATTTTTCTCCATATAAACTTCATTTTTATAATAGCCATATGAATACTTAATCATAGTTTTCACCATCAGCCACATACGTTTATTGTTGTTATTTAGTCAGTAAGTCATTTCCATCTCTTTTGTGACCCCATGGACCATAGCCCTCCAGGCCTCTCTGTCCATGGGCTATCCCAGGCAAGCATACTGGAGTCAGTTGGCATTCCCTCCTCCAGGGGATCTTCCTGACCCAGGGATGGAAGCTGTGGCTCCTGCTGTGTCACGTGCGTTGTAGGCAAAGGCTGTCAAAGCAGACAGATCTCTACTCTGACAACTATTTTGAATTAATTTTGCCTCATATCTTCACAGTAACAAGCATAGAGATCTAGAGGAAAAAGCAGTACCATCAAAGGGCAGTGACGCTTGGCCCACAAAGCGGATAATTTATCCACTTTGAAATGAAACCTTGTAAAATGGGAGAAAACTTAAGTGTGATGCAAGTTGAAGTTTTTTTTTTTTTTTAATAAATTCAAGTTAAAAGAATTGAGACTGATTGAAATGTGTCACTAAACTGATGAAGTCAGCAAGACATTAGGTACTATGAAGTTAAAGGAGAAAAAAATTACAACACGGATATAGAATCATTAACCTAAATTTTCCTCAATTTTTTAAAATTAGGGTGATTCACCAAGCTCAGGGAAGAAGGCCAGAGGGAGTTATAAACGTGCTTTTCAAAGTAGTAAATAAGTATCATGAAGAAAAGTTAAATGAAACTTGATGAGTGAGTCAATTTGATCATTAAAGATATATGGTTATTTAGTTGTAACGTCTTTTTCCTGGCATTGCACCAGAGTAGAGGCTATATTTTCAGGGAGTGTAAGTTCTTTAGAAGGAGGACGTTTGACAAAGACACATTTATAAATAAGACAGTTGCAGGGTCTCCTTTTGTGGAAGTCAGTAGGGAAAAGCATTTTGGTTTTGGCTGTGTCAACAAAGCAGCCACATAAATTGAAAAATAAAACCTCATTCAAGCAAAAATTAGGGGTTCCTCATCTAATTCCAAATAACTGCAGGGGTTATGTTCTCTAATTTTATCATTATTATGTAGACATGTCTCTTGTTCTTTCAAAAAGCACAAGAATGGTCTTGGTTGGTGGCTTTCAAAATCAAACAAACTTGATATGCACAAAAGCTGAAGTTGTTTATGACATAACTTGATTATAGTCTAAAGGAAAAAAAAGAGGAAAAGTATATTGATTAGTCACTAACCGTTATCAGAGGGGTGTGACATCTCATTTGTTCACCCTGTCGGTCATTCATTCTTGCAACAAATACTCTGCTCATTTACTTAGGTAGGCGAGCAACAAAGAAACCCCTTTAAGAAGCCTAACTTACATTTTAGGGCAGCACAAAGGAGAGCAAAATAAAGATATTCCTGTCTTCAGAGAACTCAGGGTCTGATCATTACAACAATAGCAAAATGAGGAGGAAGAAAGGTGAGGCAGAGGAGGAAAAACCAGGAGAAATGAATCTTCATCTGTACAGTAAGGCTGAAAACTGTAGTTGTTTCAATGGAAATCTCTCCTCTGACTTATTGTTGCCTCTGAGCCATCTGGACCAAATATTTTCTATTTTCCAACTAGAGCAGTTACATTTTGCCTAATTTTCATCATTTTAACGGCACATCTTTGAATTTTTGTTCTGAAACAAAAGCACTGCTACAAGATTAAGCTACAACTCTAGTTTCAAGAAGAGGCAGTGAGCTCGATCGGAAAACAACTTTTCTGGCAACTGTATTGTTTTCAAAATTATGCATTATTCAAGAACGAAGTCCACATTCACTTCTGAAATTATCACCTAGAATTCTAGCCTCCTTGAGATTTTTTAGGATCATCTTTACAAAGATCTGAAAATATGAACACTTTTTACACCTGTCCATGTGTGCTAAATCGCTTCAGTCCTGTCTGACTCTTTGTGGCTCCATGGACTGTAGCTGGCCAGGCTCCTCTGTCCACGGAATTCTCCAGGCCAGAATACTGGAATGAGTTGCCATGCCCTTCTCCAGGGGATCTTTCCCTCTCAGGGATGGAACCTGCATCTCTGGCATCTTTTGCCTTAGCAGGCAGATTCTCTACCCCTAGCGCCATTTGGGAAGCCTATTCATACCTTTTTCTTTAAAAAGCCGTTCATCATTAACGATCCCTTTATCATTAAAAAAAAAAAACAAAACAAAACCTTTTAAACTTGACCAAATATCCAAAACTCATACAACTAAACTAAGAGGGTAGGCATCGGCATGGAGTTTTTCTCCCACAGCCTTTAAAATAATGTAGCACTATTGTGTTCATAGTTTAATCTGCGAGGATTCCATAGCCGAGGAAAGATGGGTGTCAGATCTCCTCGCATAATCTTCAGCACATCCGGAACTGAGAAACTGCAGTGGAGAAAAGGAAAACAAGATAAAACTGAAGCAAGCTTGTCTTTAACTTTGTAAGAATGTGAATCAAATAGGGTAGCAGGAAAAAAAAAAAAAAAGCCTGTGTCAGTTTCAGGATTGGGGCTGAGACACTGACTCTACCTGGGCTCCCATCTCTGCAGATACAGGTAATGCACCCACTGAAATGGGAGCAGGTGAATGGGAACGCCAGAGAAACTATTTTTTTCCCCCTCCATCAGATTGAAGTGCTAACAGGAGCCATACTTTGACAAAAAATGGGGACAGAACACCCACAAATGCAGTGGAAGCCCTTCACCTAGTCCTAGTAAAGTGTTCTGGATCTGATACCCTTATAGTTATCTCAGAGGAAGAAAAGTGCCACCTGTGAGATTAAATATTCTTTTATAGCGAAAAGGATACAGAAACCAATACCCATCACTTTTACTTGATTAAGTTGAGACTTAACTACCCAAAGGAAATAATTTTGAGGTGTTCAGACAACAAGTTAAACAAATTTTGCACTAGAATAAAATAAAATTTAAATTTAAAATACAGTACAATAAAATAAAACACATGAAGATGCTGCCGTTACTGAACACAATTTGAAGAAACTACTTAAGTGGGAGAGGTGATACATCGAAAAATGAAAGTTCCTAAAAAAAAAAAAAATCACATCAAGATGTAACTGAATTGCTCTTTGCAAGTATTGCTCTTTGCAAGTTATCTATTCCAAAAGGCACTCGTTAAATACAAATTTTAAGAAAGCATTTTAAAATGTTATTTAGATGTATTTTAATGGCAGCTCTGAACTTTTTTCTGGTGACCCTTAAAATCTTGATACAATTCCTGTCCTTTTCATTGCCTGAATCTCCTTTTTAAGTCAAACACTGGTTTCAGCTTCTAAGAGTACTACCTAAACATTCATAAATAGTAATACACTATCTGAAATAAAGATGTACAGTTGTGTTTGCAGATTGTGGAGACTTTGGCTTGTTTCTTTTCCTGTTTGTGTATGAATCCTGGTTTATGGATTACTGGATAAAACTGACTTTTCAATTATTTGTACTTGCTTGGTTTTGATCCCTAAGTCATATCTGACTCTTGCGACCCTATGGGCTGTAGCCTACCAGGCTCCTCTGTCCTCGGGATTTCCCAGGCAAGAATAGTGGAGTGGGTTGCCATTTCCTTCTCCAATTTGTTCTAGTACATTTCAGTTTAATCTCATTTCATGTTTTATTTCACCATCTGATTTTTTCCTAACTACTTTCTGAATTTGTTAGAGAACTTTGATACCAAGCATCATTTTCAAGCTTTGCTTTTCCTTTTTACTTTACCATATACACAGTGTGAAGGTGTTGTGGGCTTAACTGCATCCTTCTCACTTGATTTCAGACCATGCCTTTAAAGTGTCCTTATTTCTTGTTTTTTGCTTCTTTTCCACTTGTTACTGCTGCCTTCCTGGGCTTGGGCTTGGGTTTTGTTTTCTGATATTTCATTATCACTACCTTACTTTACTAGTTCAAAAAGAACTTATTTGCTCTATGAGTTTTCTCTTTCTCTTGGTGACTATCAGCTTGTTTCCTATTTGGGGGCAGAAAGGAATAATCTCTCTGAACAGTGGGTTCTGATTTCAAGACTAGCCTGTTACAGCAACTTTCTAAAATGCCAACCATTTGATTCAGAACCACTCAGAAATCTTGCCAAGAGTGCAGATTCCTTGACTCTCACCTTTTCCCTCTTGGCATAAGATGGAATTTTTCTTTTCTTCTAAGAAAACAAAGGTTATTCTTAGATAACAGCTTCTGGGTTATTTCCTTTCTATATTCTATTTCTTTCTCTTTTAGCAGTATCAATAGTCCTAAACTTTAGAAATCTCTGAGAATTTTTTTTCAGTTACATAAATGAATCCTTTTATTACAGGCTAGCAGCGTTTCCCACGGTGGAGCTTCTGATCTTTCCATTCCTTCGTCTTCTGTTGATGGACTGTTCTATGTATGACTGCAGAAGTGGCACTGTAGGGTCATCACCACTAACTACCATTTTCTTGCAGGAACCACAGTGCCAGACACCATAGCTAGCCTCTTCCTCTTTTTTATAATGGAAGGGACAAATGATTGTCTTCACTGTTTTCCTGAGGGAGACACCATAGCCGGTTCTGTATTTACAGTTGATTCCAACCTTCTTGGTGCAGTTAATCACGTAGCCCCAAGTTAGGTAGAAGATCAGAGAGCGCTGAGATTTTATCAGTGTTGTTTTTGAGGCTGTTGGTTTAATGAATTGAAATTGTATGAACATCTCAGTCAATAGAGAAAAAACTTTTGACAAAATTAAACATCATTTACGATTAAAAAAAAAAACCTCTTCAGGAAATGGGCATGGAGGGAACATGTGTGTGTGTGTGTATTCTCAGCCGTGTCTGACTCTTTGCTTCCCTATGGACTGTAGCCCTCCAGGCTCCTCTGCCCATGGGATTCTCCAAGCAAGAATACTGGAGTAGGTTGCCGTTTCCCCCTCCAGGGGATCTTCCTGACCTAGGGATTGAACCCACATCTCCTGCATCTCCTACATTGGCAGGTGAATTCCTTATCACTGAGCCACTTGGGTATCTCCATTTGGAGGAAACTTATCTCAACATAATGAAGACCATATACAACAAACCTATAGCTAACATCATACTTAACAGTGAAAAGCTGAAAGCATTTTCTCTAAGATCAGGAACTGAACAAGACAAGGTTTTTGACTCTTGCCAGTTTAATTCAGCATAGCTTTGGAAATCCTAGTCACAGCAACAAGAGAAGAAAAAGAAAGAAAAGAAATCCAAATTGGAAAGGAAGAAGTAAAAATGCCATTGTTTCCAGATGACATGACACTGTATATAGAAAATTCTAACAATGCCACCAGGAAACTACTAGAGCTCATCAATGAACTTAGTAAATGTGCAGAATACAAAATTAATATATAGAAACCCGTTGCACTTCTCTACACTATCAAAAAGCATCAGATAGAGAAACTAAGGACACGAGTTTGAACCCTGGTCCAGGAAGTCTGCACATGTTGAAAAGCAGCTAAGCCCATGGGCTAGAACTACAGAGCCCACATTCTGGAACCCGAGAGCCACAGTTGCCGAGCCCGTGTGTTACTGAAGCCAGAATGCTCTCGAGCCTGTGCTTCCCAACAAGAGAAGCCACTGTAATGAGAAGCCCATGCACCGCTACTAGAGAAGAGCCCCCATTGGCCACAACGAGAAAAACCCCTCAGAAAGCAGCAAAGACCCAGCACAGCCATAAATAATTTTTTTAAAAAAAGGACCAAGAGCAATCTGGCTTTCATTTGATGAAGACTTTCAACTACACCTTAAATTCTAGACATAGGATTTTTTAAAACATGATTTATGCCAGTGGAGTTTTAGAGAATACTTGGATCTCTGGGAAAAGAGCCACTGTGTAATATCCAAATAAATGTTTCTAATGGGAAACTGGCTTATATTAATAGCCATCCAGGCCACATTCCCTGTACAGTCTCTGAGCTGTTGAGAAGACAGGTAGATCCATAACCTATAAAAGATGATATCATACAAAATAACCTCTAATTATAATTAAACATTCATTGCATATATAGTTCCAATTTTGTCAATTTCCTTGCAAAGAATTTTATAGACTATGCTCCTTCTGTTTTCATAGTCCAGGTTTTAAAATTAGTACTTGCTGGAAGTCATACTTAAACTTGTTTAAATACAAAGTGTGCAGTGAGATATTATTTTTATAATTAAGGCAATAATTTATCAGATTGTAGATATTATGCCTCAAATCAGACGTCCTCTCAAAAGAAGGTATCATGAGAATTAAATCTGCCAGATCATCAGCTTGCATTGCAGAGACATCTAATATTAAAAAATAACACTAAAAGAAATCCAGTGCTTTCCGCATGACATACTCTGCATTCATAAACGTGTAAAGGACAAGCTTCCTTTTTGTGAGTGATACAATATTTCTTAGGAGTATGCATTTTTATATTCTTTATTGTTAATCATAGAGCATACTTCTATTATACCACTAACTCACAAGAGATTTCTGACTATATTTTTATACTGATGACACAGTACCCAGCATTAAGCCAGTTGAATAAAAACAGGCACCCTCTTATGTTAAAGTAAATTGGAATGATTTGGATCAAAGGCAAAGATATTTAGATTGAGAAACTAAATCGGCCCTTGAGACAATCCATAAAGGTATTCTTCTAAACCTAGATACTGAAGCTAAAATTAAGCAGTTCTTTTAGTTTAAATAGAATGTTCTCAAGCTGACATACAGTTGCAGGGACAACGTCCCTGTCTGTATCCCCCACAGTTTGAAAATTCTAATGATTTGAAGATGGAACAGATTAATCAATGTTTGTCTTCAAATGGCCCGTGACTATCTGAGGCTAAGTGTTTTCCAGTGGCTCAGCCATGTCTGACTCTTTGCAGTCCCATGGATTGCAGGACGCCAAGCTTCCCTGTCCTTCACAATCTCTTGGAGTTTGCTCAAACTCATGTCCTTTGATTCCGTGATGTCATCCAAACAGCTCATCCTCTGTTGCCTCTTTCTCATCCTGGCCTCAATCTTTCCCAACATCAGGGTCTTTTCCAATGAACTAGCTCTTCGCATCAGTTAGACAAAGTATTGGAGGTTCAATTGGAGGCTAAGTGGGTACAAGGCTAACCTGAGACTAGAGATTCTAGGAATTTCCTGATAATGTCCTATTCAAAAATTAGATCTCTGGCATGGTCAAGTGAGAATACTTTTTAAACCAAAATTCTTCTAATTTGTTATAAAATTTCTTATTTGTCATTGCTATATCAGTTCAGTTCAGTTCAATCACTCAGTCATGTCTGACTCTTTGCTACCCCATGGACTACAGCATGCCAGGCTTCCCTGTCCATCACCAACTCCCAGAGTTACTCAAACTCATATCCTTTGAGTCGGTGATGCCATCCAGCCATCTCATCCTCTGTCATCCCCTTCTCTTTCCGCCATCAATCTTTTCCAGCATCAGGGTTTTTTTTCCCAATGAATCAGTTCTTTGCATCACGTGGCCAGAGTATTAGAGTTTCAGCTTTAGCATCAGTCCTTCCAATGAATATTCAGGACTGATTTCCTTTAGGATGGACTGATTGGATCTCCTTGCTGTTCAAGGGACTCTCAAGAGTCTTCTCCAACACCACAATTCAAAAGCATCAGTTCTTCTGTGCTCAGCTTTCTTTATAGTCCAACTCTCACATCCATACATGACTACAGAAAAACTATGGCTTTTCCAGGAGATTGGAAAAATCACCAACTGAAGATGTCCAGAGACTCAATTCAAAATAATTTAAGCCAACACAATATTGTAAATCAACTATACTACATTTTTTAAAAGAGGTTAAAAAATACTGTAAACTAGTTTCCCAACATTTAGCATATCAGTTACCTGAAGGGCCTATTAAACCTTTGGGGCTATCCCCAAAGATTCTGATTCAGAAATGAGCATTTCTAACAAGTTCTCAGGTGAACTTAATGCTGCTGCTCCAGGGATCACTAACTTTAACAATAAGTTAAAAAAAAAAAAAAAGGCTCATGTGAATTTTAAGTTCATGGGTCTAGGAGTTCTACTGCTGCTTTGGGTCAGGGTGGGCTAAGGGGAAGAACTTAAATACTGTAATGAGAGTGCCATCTCTTCCATTTTATTGGGCAGATTCACTCTGGTAAGCATTAAGTGGTCACAAGTATACCTCGTAATCATGGTAGACAAGGTTAGCAAATTCATCTCAAAGAGACAATCTTGCCCAATTCTCTGTAAGGAAAGTCCTGGGGAAGACTCTGATTCGTTTTAACTTATTCACATGCTTATTCCTGGGGGCAAGAGGAGGGAAATGACTGACCCTAGGGTTATGGTGGGGGGAAGGCAATGGCACGCCACCCCAGTTCTCTTGCCTGGAAAATCCAATGGACGGAGTAGCCTGGTGGCCTGCAATCCATGGGGTTGCTAACAGTCAGACAGACTGAGCGACTTCACTTTCACTTTTCTCTTTCATGCATTGGAGAAGGAAATGACAACCCACTCCAGTATTCGTGCCTGGAGAATCCCAGGGATGGGGGAGCCTGGTGGGATGCCGTCTATGGGGTCACACAGAGTCGGACACGACTGAAGTGACTTAGCAGCAGCAGCAGGGTTATGGTGAACTGTGATTGTGCAGGTTTATGCCCTGAGCATGGCCATGTGTCCAGAAGAAATTTATTTAACAGGCTTGGTCATTTCAAATCCTCTTTCTTTTAGAGCGATTTGTGTCCATAAAATTCCTCAGCTTTTCCTGGGAGTACGCCTTGGCCTGGCAACTCCTTGGCCAAATTACACTTGCAAACATTCATGTCCAGATTGAAAAGACAGTCTTGACTCTAGCTTTGGAATCCATTTTAAATGTAAGTATAGAGCTTAAATTACCTTAATAATAACTTTTTTTTTTGTCTGCACCATGTGGCATATGGGATCTTAACTCCTCCACCAGGAATAGAATTTGGGCCCTTGGCAGTGAGATCACAGAGTTCTAACCACTGGACCACCAAGGAATTTCCTTGACAGTTTTTTAATCTTTAGTAATATTCTAATTATGATAGTAGCAAAATTTAGACAGTTTCTAACAGTGTTACTACCAGTCCAGAAAAGAAAGTATTCCAATAATATGAAAATTGGTGATGCAGATGAACACAGACGTGCAATTCAGCAGTTCGACTGATTTCTCTCCTAAGCATAAGGTAAACCCATTCACATCCAGAGGCCCTTCAAATGACATGATTTAATGTGACTAAAAGATATACAGATGGCATTATATACTGCCTCTACAGGGAGGAGAGGTCAGACAGCAATTGGCTCTAACACAAGCCATACTAATGTGTACCTACAGGCTTCCTCATCAGGGTCCATCTTTGCAAGAGCCTATTAGATTAAAATAATCAAGCACTGTGACAATACTTCCCAGATGCGGGAAAATGCGGTGACTTGAACGTTACCCTAAGTGCTGTCAGACACTCACAGAATGACTATTCATGAGTAAGATTTTAATAAATGATTATTTATTTGCCTAATAAGAAACCAAGTATTATAAATGTTGGGTAGAGAAATCAAGTTTGAATCCAGCATCCTACCTATCATTGAATGAATTTTTTCACAGAAGCACTGAAGGATGACATTTAAAATCACAGCAGCATAAGAATTTATACCTTTTTTCTTTATTTTTTAAATTTATTTTTAATTGGAGGATCATTACAACATTGTGTTGGTTTCTGCATACATCATGAATCATCCATAAGTATATATATATCCCCTCCCCCTTGACCTCCCCTCCCACCTCTCACAGAGCAGCAGAGCTCTGTGAGAGAACTCTGATGTCACAGAGCACCAGATTTGAGTTCCCTGCTTCATACAGCAAATTCCCACTGACTCTCTCTTTTACATATGGTAATGTATGTGTTTCAATGCTACTCTCTCAATTTGTCTTACCCTCTCCTTCACTCACTGGGTTCATAAGTCTGTTCTTTATGCCTGCATTTCCTTTGCTGCCCTGCAGATCAGTACCATCTTTCTAGATTCATCAATACCATCTTTCCAGATTCCATTAGCTAAGATAAGTCACGTCAGTCGCGTTCGACTCTGTGCGACCCCATAGATGGCAGCCCACCAGGCTTCCCCGTCCCTGGGATTCTCCAGGCAAGAACACTGGAGTGGGTTGCCATTTTATATGCATTAATATGATATTTGTTATTCTCTTAGTATTTATACTTTTAATGCATACTTTTATCAAATGTAATCTGTATAATTACACACTTTAAATAATGATAATGNCCCCATAGATGGCAGCCCACCAGGCTTCCCCGTCCCTGGGATTCTCCAGGCAAGAACACTGGAGTGGGTTGCCATTTTATATGCATTAATATGATATTTGTTATTCTCTTAGTATTTATACTTTTAATGCATACTTTTATCAAATGTAATCTGTATAATTACACACTTTAAATAATGATAATGAGAGGATTAAACCAATCAACACAAAAAACCTTTATATAGATAAATTATTAGTACCACTTTGATATTCTAAACTCAAACATTACCTCATAAACTGAGTGTCCTATGGATAATGACCATTGAAACACCATGACTTTCAAAATACTAAAGACCAGGAAAAGGTCACTGTCAAGAAGAAAACATTACTGATCATTTATTTCATGAAAGAATGTGTACAAAATACAGGAGTGCAAGGACCAAAAAACACATTCATTAGAGAGACTATGACTTCATATAATTCCATCTATAAGAAATGTCATATCATCTTAAATTTGGTGACATGGTTTGTGAAGGAAGCAGCCCAACATATAGTTGCATTTTTCTCTTCTCTGGAAGAGTGCATACATGATTGAAACTATTTGTTCCTTGAGTATCTGGTAGAATTCAGCTGTAAACTTTTCTGAGTTTATTGCTTTCTTGTAAAAACAAATCTGATTTCTTTGATTAGGAAACCTTTCCAGGTTAACTTACTCAACTGGAGGTGAACAACCAGACCTCACACACAACTGATCTTCTGAAACTGCTTTTCCTGGGAAGACCTCACAGCAGCTGACCTGAGTTTCCACCACTGCTCAAAACAGTCTGGAGCAGTACACAGGACCTTGCAACACTGTACATCAAATTCCCATGCGAGAAACCCTGGCCCCTGGGCTCCAGAGTTGTTAAGTTGCTTATTAAAGAACTAGCCTCTTTGGTGAAATCACAGAAGAGTCTGGAACATTAAAAATATATACATGGTAGCTTCTTCAACATTCTTGTACTGGAAGAGATGTGATCAAAAGCTGGCATTCAGGCCCTGCAATTATTGCAGGGTGATCAAGTGGAATTGTTGTCCCCAGTACTTTATGACCACCCTAGCTTTTAATGATTGAGGACCATCAATCTTCTCCCTGGTAAGAATCCCAAAACTTGTGATTCAGCTACATGATGTGATGAATCAGCATCGTGACCTACTCTATCAGCATTCTCCCAGAACTGATTATTTTAAGCACCAGGCTTTGACCAGTCTTCATGGAATTCTTCCTGAGACCAAACTTCTTTTCTGGGAAAGCTAGGCCATAGGAAATGAGTTTTGGACAGGTTGATCCTGTTCAAGAAACTGCTTAGGTTTTCTGTTTCTTCTTAAACCATATTTCATTGAGTTTATCAAATTTCCTGTTAAAATTTTCGTACCATTCATATTACTTTTAAAATTTCTCCTCTTAAGAAAATTAATTTGCCAATTATTTGCTTTACATTTTTCAAAGAAGCCAGTTTTTTTTTTTACCTTTGTGTTTCATTACTATAGCTTGTTTTTACATTCATTGATTTCATTCAGTTAACAAATGTTGATTGAGTTCCAAATATTGGCTAAGCATTCTTCTTGGTACTGGGAAAAAAATAGTTTGAAAATCCCTCATCTGATCAAACATGTCCTTCTAATGTAAATGACACAACCACATAAAGTATATTCTATGTTAAATGTGATATCAGTCAGTTCAGTTCAGTCACTCAGTCGTGTCCGATTCTTTGTGACCCATGAATCGCCCCTCGCCAGGCCTCCCTGTCCATCACCA
>SJYX01011642.1:328915-389046 GCA_006410675.1 Oreotragus oreotragus
TGGGGTTGCTCCTCCCGGCCGCTGCCCCTGGCCTCGGGCATGGGGTTGCTCCTCCCGGCCGCTGCCCCTGGCCTCGGGCATGGGGTTGCTCCTTCCAGCCGCTGCCCCTGGCCTTGGATACAGGGTGGCTCCTCTTTGCTGCTGCCCCTGACCTCGGGCGCAGGGTAACTCCTCCCAGTGGTTCCTGCACAGTCGCAGCCTGACACTCTAAGCCGCTGCCCCTGATTGGGACGTGGGGTAGCTCTCAGCCACCGCCGCAGTGTGTGCTTAAAAAATACATCAGGGTAGAGGAGTTAAGAACAATGAGAATGAGAATAGGGACTTCCTTGGTGGTCCAGTAGCAAGGATTCTGCACTCTTAATGGAGGGGCCCGGGTTCAATCCCTGGTCAGGGAACGAGATACCACATGCCACAATTAAGACTTGGTGCAGTCAAATAAACAAATATTTTTTTAAAAAGAAGAATGAGAATAGGGGTGTAGTTTTGTAAAAGGTGATCAAGAAAGGCCTCACAGAGAAGGTCACATTTGAGAAAGATCTGAGTAAGAGCAGGAAAGCGACTGTGTTTTTCTCAGAAAGAAAAGCATTGTATATGGAGTTATCAGCATGCTTCTGGTGTGGGAGCAACATATGGCGTGTTTGAGGCGCATCACTATCCTTTATGATTGCTGTGGAGCAAATGGAAGAGACAGGATGGAATGAGAAGGAGATGTCTTTATTTCATTACTTCTTTGCTTCTACTTTCTTTGCATTAAGTTTGATGCTACTTTATCTAATTTCTAATGCTTTACACAATCATTTTTAGGTTTTCATCTTTTCTAATGTAAGTATTTGGGACTAGATCATGGCATTTTATATTTTATTACTTAGTTTAATAATTTGTTGTTCAGTCACTAAGTCACATCCAACTCTTTGCCACCCTATGGACTGCAGCACACCTGGCCTCCTTGTCCTTCACTTTCTCCCAGAGTTTTCTCAAACTTGTGTCCATTGAGTCAGTGATGCCGTCCAACCATCTTTTCCTCTGTTGTCCCCTTCTCCTCCTACCATCAATCTTCCCCATGATATTTTTCAATGAGTTAACTCTTCGCATTAGGTGTCCAAAGTCCTGAAGCTTTGGTTTCAACATCAGTCCTTCCAATAAATATTCAGGGTTGACATCCTTTAGGATTGACTGGTTTAATCTCCTTAAAGGGACTCTGAGTCTTTTCCAGCACCACATTTGAAAGCATCAATTCTTTGCCAGTCAGCCTTCTTTATGGTCCAACTCTCACATTCGTACATGACCACTGGCAAAACCATAGCTTTGACTAGATGAACCTTTGTTGGCAGAGTGATGTCTCTGCTTTTTGATATACTATCTAGGTTTGTCATAGCTTTCCTTTCAAGGTTACAAAAATAGACCAATGTTACTCTGACAGGTGTAAATTGATATCTCATTTTTATTTTAATTTCTCTGATTATTAGCAATGCTGAGCGTCCTTTCATGTGTCTGGTGGCAGTTTATATCTTCTTTGAAAATATTTCTATTCAGGCCTTCTGTCCATTTTTTAATCAAATTTTTAAACAGCTCTATAAGCTGTTTATATATTTTGGATATTAACCCCTTTTTGGACATACCATTGCAATTTTTTTCTCCCAGTCAGTAGGTTGTCTTCATTTTGTCAATGTATCTTTGGCTGTGAAAAAGTTTTTAAGTTTAATTAGGGCCCATTTGATGATGGACAGAGAAATTGGTGATGGACAGGGAAGTGTAGTGTGCTGCAATCCATGGGGTCACAGAGAATCAGACATGACTGAGTGACTGAACTGAACTGAGCTGAGGGCCCATTTGATTATTTTTGCTTTTGTTTTCTTTGCCTGAGGAGACAGATTCAGAAAAAAAAAAATACTGCTAATATTTAAGTCACAGAGTGTTCTGCTTCTGTTTTTATAATTCTTGGTTTTAGATTTAGGTCTTTAATCAATTTTTAGCTTGTTTTGAATATAGTGTGAGAAACTGTTCTAATTTTGTATTTTCACATGTAGCTGTCCAGTTTTCCCAGTACCACTGATTTAGGATACTCTCTTTTCCCCATTTTATATTTTTGCCTCTTTTGTCATAGTTTAATTGACCATATAGTTGCATGTGTTTATTTCTAGGCTGTCTATTCTGTTCCATCTATCTATGAGCCTATTTTTGTGCCATTACCATTCTGTTTTGATTATTGTAGCTTGTGGTATAGTCTGAAGTCAGGGAGCCTGATTGGATCTCATTTTTGAAATGTGCTTCCATGAGTTTAAACTTGTTGCCATTACATGATTGTTATTTCAACCTGAATGAATGAATGGGAGCTCATGGAGACTAGAGCATTATCTTAATCAACTTGTTTTCAGGGCAAAATAAGATACCTAATGTATAATGGGTCCTCAAAATAGATAGTTGTTGGGTGAGTAGAGTTTATTATAGCCATACATGCTTAATCATTCAGTCATGTCTGACTCTTTGCAACCCTGTGGTCTGTAGCCCACCAAACTCCTCTGTCCATAGGATTTTCCAGGGAAAAATACTGACTTGGGTTGCCATTTCCTCCTCCAGGGTATCTTCCCAACCCAGGAATCAAATCCACATCTCCTGTGTATCCTGCATTGTAGACAAATTCTTTACTATTGAACTGCTGGGGAAGCCACCATTGTTCTATTATTAATTTTTTAGATGATATTCTCTTTTTTCTTCTTGATTATTATTCCATTGCTGGAATTTTTTCATTTGCTTCCCTGTCAGGAAAAATTAAACCACCTAGTAAAAATGGTTTTGTGATTATTTAAAACATCAGATTTTTTTTGATATTTCTTTGAATGTTTCTTCTATTTATAGTCTAACCAGACTAGGGATTTGCTTCAACATTATAAAAATGAGAAAATTTTGTTTCTATTTTGTCTTGTGTTGGGTTTTTAAGAGAAAAAGATGCCCCCAAAACGTGGAAGAAGGCTAAAGTCTGATTTTCAGAAAATACAAGTAAATTGTATTTTAAAGAAGTGGGATAGATAGTATGTAATTTTTCCTTGGTGACTCAGATGGTAAAGAACCTGCCTGCAGATGCAGGAGATCAGGGTTCAGTCCCTAGGTTGGGAAGATCCCATGAAGAAGGAAATGGAAACCCACTCTAGTATTTTTGCCTAGAGAACTTCATGGGCAGAGAAGCCTGATGGAGTCCATGGAGTCACAAAGAGAGACGTCTAAGCAACTGACACACACAAAAACACATGTTACAGTATTGCGTTGCTGATCCTGTCCATTTCCTCAAGTACTGTTAAACTTGGCTAACACCAAAAAGTCTTTTGTGATGTTTATCTATGACAGTAGGTAAGCAAAATGTTGTAAGAGCAATATTGCAGAGGAACCTGGAATGTTAGGTCCATGAATCAAGGCAAATAGGAAGTGGTCAAACAGGAGATGGCAAGAGTGAACATCAATATTTTAGGAATCAATGAACTAAAATGGACTGGAAAGGTGAATTTAACTCAGATGACCATTATATCTACTACTGTGGGCAAGAATCCCTTAGAAGAAATGGAGTAGCCAGTATAGTCAACAAAAGAGTCTGAAATGCAGTACTTGGATGCAGTCTCAAAAATGAAAGAATGATCTCTGTTTGTTTCCAGGCAAACCATTCAGTATCACAGTAATCCAAGTCTATACTTCAACCATTAATACTGAAGAAGCTGAAGTTGAACAGCTCTGTGAGGACCTACAAGACCTTCTAGAACTAACACCTAAAAAAGATATCCTTTTCATTATAGGGGCTGCTGCTGCTAAGTCGTTTCAGTTGTGTCCGACTCTGTGTGACCCAGTAGACGGCAGCCCACCAAGTTCCCCCATCCCTGGGATTCTCCAGGCAAGAACACTGGAGTGGGTTGCCATTTCCTTCTCTAATGCATGATAGTGAAAAGTGAAAGTGAAGCCGTTCAGTTGTGTCTGACTCTTAGCGATCCCNCCTGGGATTCTCCAGGCAAGAACACTGGAGTGGGTTGCCATTTCCTTCTCTAATGCATGATAGTGAAAAGTGAAAGTGAAGCCGTTCAGTTGTGTCTGACTCTTAGCGATCCCGTGGACTGCAGCTTACCAGGTTCCTCTCTTCATGGGATTTTCCAGGCAAGAGTACTGGAGTGGGTTCCCATTGCCTTCTCCTCATTATAAGGGACTAGAATGCAACAGTAGGAAGTCAAGAAGCCCCTGGAGTAACAGGTAAATTTGGCCTTGGAGTACTGAATGAAGCCGGGCAAAGGCTAATAGAGTTTTGCCAAGAGAACACATTGATCATAGCAAATACCCTCTTTCAACAACACAAGAGAAGACTCTACACATGGGCATCACCAGATGGTCAATACCAAAACCATATTAATTATATTCTTTGCAGCCAAAGATGGAGAAGCTCTACCCAGTCAGAAAAATCAAGACCAGGAGCTGACTGTGGCTCAAACCATGAACTCCTTATTGCCAAATTCAGACTTAAATGGAAGAAACTAGGGAAAACTACTAGCCCATTCAGGTATGACCTAAACAAATCCCTTACAATTATATGGTGGAAGTGAGAAATAGATTCAAGAGATTAGATCTGATAGACAGAGTGCCTGAACAACTATGGACAGAAGTTCATGACATTTTATGGGAGGCAGGGTTCAAGACCATCCCCAAGAGGAAGAAATGCAAAAAAGCAAAATGGCTGTCTGGGGAGGCCTTACAAAGAGCTGAGAAAAGAAGAGAAGTGAAAAGCAAAGGAGAAAAGGAAAAATATACCCATTTGAACGCAGAGTTCCAAAGAATAGCAAAGAGAGATAAGAAAGCCTTCTTCAGTTATCAAAGCAAAGAAACAGAGGAAAACATTAGAATGGGAAAGACTAGAGCTCTCTTCAAGAAAATGAGAGATACCAAGGGAACATTTCATGCAAAGATGGGCTCAGTAAAGGACTGAGATGGTATGGACCTAACAGAAGCAGAGATATTAAGAAGAGGTGGCAGGAATACACAGAAACAATATACAATAAAGATCTTCATGACCCAGATAACTGTGATGGTGTGATCACTCACCTAGAACCAACATCCTGGAATGCAAAGTCAAGTGGGTCTTAGGAAGCATTACTATGAACAAAACCAATGGAACTGATGGAATTCCAGTTGAGCTATTTCAAATCTTAAAAATGATGCTGTGAAAGTACTGCACTCAATATGCCAGCAAATTTGGAAAACTCAGCAGTGGCCACAGGACTGGAAAAGGTTAGTTTTCATTCTAATCCCAAAGACAAGCAACGTCGAAGAATATTCAGATTACCTCACAATTGCACTCATCTCACATGCTAGTAAAGTAATGCTCAAAATTCTCCAAGCCAGGATTCAGCAAAATGTGAACCGTGAACTTCCAGATGTTCAAGCTGGATTTAGAAAAGGCAGAGGAATCAGAGATCAAATTGGCAACATCTATCGGATCATCAAAAAAGCAAGAGAGTTTCAGTAAAACATCTACTTCTGTTTTATTGACTATGCCAAAGCCTTTGACTGTGTGGATCACAACAAACTGTGGAAAATTCTTAAAGAGTCAGGAATATCAGACCACTTGATCTGCCTCTTGAGAAATCTGTATGCTGTTCAAGAAACAACAGTTAGAACTGGACATGGAAAAACAAACTGGTTCCAAATCGGGAAAGTAGTACATCAAGGCTGTATATTGTCATCCTGCTTATCTAACTTATATGCAAGGTACATCATAAGAAATGCTGGATTGGATGAAGCACAAGCTGGAATCAAGATTTTCAGAAGAAATATCAATAACCTCAGATATGCAGATGACACCACCCTTATGGCAGAAAGTAAAGAAGAACTAAAGAGCCTCTTGATGAAAGTGAAAGAGGAGAATGAAAAAGGTGGCTAAAACAGAACATTCAGAAAACTAAGTCACAGCATCCAGTCCCATCACTTCATGGAAAATAGATGGAGAAACAGTGGAAACAGTGACAGACTTTATTTTGGGGGCTCCAAAATCATTGCAGATGGTGACTGAAGCCATGAAATTAAAAGACACTTGCTCCTTGGAAGAAAAGCTATGACCAACCTTGACAGCATATTTAAAAGCAGAGACATTACTTTGCCAACAAAGGTCCATCTAGTCAAAGCTATGGTTTTTCTAGTAGCCATGTATGGATGTGAGAGTTGGACTATAAAGAAAGCTGAGCACCAAATAGTTGATGCTTTTGAATTGTGGTGTTGGAGAAGACTCTTGAGAGTCCCTTGGACTGCAAGGAGATTCAACCAGTCCATCCTAAAGGACATCACTCCTGAATATTCATTGGAAGGACTGATGCTGAAGCTGAAACTCCAATAATTTGGGCATGTGATGCGAAGAACTGACTCATTTGAGAAGACCCTAATGCTGGGAAAGATTGAAGGTGGGAGGAGAAGAAGATGACAGCAGATGAGGTGGTTGGATGGCATCACCAAGTTGATGGACATGAGTTTGAGTAAACTCTGGGAGTTTGTGATGGACAGGGAAGCCTGGCATGCTGCAGTCCATGGAGTTGCAAAGAGCCAGACATGACTGAGCAACTGAACTGAAGTGAAACAAGATGAGTCCCCTCTCTAGGAAAATATGATTTGGAACAAGGGCAGCTTGAGCAGGGTAGCAAAATGACTCATAAGCTGAGCTACTTTAAAAGAGGCAAAAGTTTCATATACAACATTCCTTCTTGTACTAGACTTTCCATTGGACATTAAACAAAGATTTAATCCTATCTTCCTTAGATTTTAAGAAGCAATATGACCTTAGTTGAGAGTTGAGAACTAGTTGTATAGAAGAGTGAAGACGTTTTGTGATTGTTCAAATACAATTGAGTAGTAAAGAAGTAAGACAGTAGGTTTGCAAAGAAACAAAACACAAAAAACTAAAATATGTACTTGAAAAAATGTGTATTAACCTTTTCTGAAACTACTGAAATTGACATCAAGAAAGACTGTTTATGCTACACAGAAAAAACAAATTTGAAACTAAAAATTATTTCATGTATTTAACTTAGCTTTAAATTAAATTGTATAAGTTCATGTGCTATTTTTTAGGTTATATATGAATAAGACAGACGCTACTTTGAGCTCTGGATGTTCAAAGAAAATGGCTGCTAATCTACTTAACCGAGGACAATAAGTTTTATCTTGTGCTCAGAAAAAAATCAGGAAGACATTTTTACCTATTTTACCAAAACAGCAGGATAAACTTCAAACTAATCTTTCTCTTTCAGCAAAACCACATATAAAAATGAGTGAATATAAAATCTTAATATAATTCTTTAGATTTGAATAGCATCTTTCTTCCAAGAGCTTAAAGCAATTTGCTTTATGTTCTTATTCAGTCTAGAAACCCTTCTGTGATGAAGATGTACATTACATGATAAACAAATATGTATTTTTACCCTCATTTTATGAATAAGAGAATTAATACTTAATAGATTAAGGCTGATTGGCTCAAGATTACAAAGCTGAATCCAAATTTCCTGACTCCTGGCCAAATCTCTTTCCAAAGACTTTATTTACACTTTAAGCAATGCATAAACTCCTTTTCTCCCACTTGATTTCAGTGATTGACTCCTTGTCAGGTCAGGCAAATGCTGTCTTCCAAAAATTAGATTCTTTCTCACCTCCATATTTCTACCCATGCAGAATGCTCTTTCTCCCTTTGATATATTCAAATCCTTCCTTCAGGTCCCACCTCATTTAAAAATCATCCTCCGACTGAAAGGGCTCAACTTTTGTGGATTCAACCAACAAAATGACTACTTTTATCCAATATGTTTAACCAACCATAACCATGATTCCGATGTGGTAAGAATATCAGCACATTTCAGAAGGAAGTACTCCATTACTTTGTTTTCTTTGAGGACAGGAGGCATGACTTTGTCATTTTTGTTTGTTTAGTCCCTACATATGGCCAGAAATATGGTAGACTGAGGATAAGTGCTTGCTAAGAGAAGGTTTTGCATAGAGCCATGTTGATATATTGTCCTTTCTGAAAACTTATGGAATAGCTGACATATAGAACAACAACTATCATTATATACTCATGTTAGTATGTTTGAATCCCAGAGCGCAATGTTGATTCAGTTGATGGTAAATAAAGCTGGCAACTACCTCATAACCACTGCTGGCTCCCTGCCCATCCTGTAATGTCTTTGATGTCTGTCGACAAGCTTATGATGGTTACAGATGTAAGTAGCCTTTCAATTGTGCCCTCATCCCATCACAACATTCTTAGTCGCTAGCTACATCCCCTGGGCTTATCCCACTTTTGGTTATTCTCCAAACAGCTGCTCATATATTACCAAGTCATCCCTGGTTTTTGAGCAGGGATATGAGAGAGGGTGCATTGATGGTAGATCGGAATATGGCAGCTGAGGTATCTATCTCCTCTTTCTGGTCATGATCACTTTTTCTTCCCTTTTTCAATATTTCAACTCTTTTCTGAACTGACAAACAGAAATTAGACTTTTCCAGGTGATTATTTTCTGAACTCACAAACAGGAATTAGACTTTTCCAGGTGATTATGGGTTTCCTGTTTTACCATGTTGTTTGATATGTGGCTCTCCAGGTACCTAACAATGAATCAGACACATAGTAGATGCTTGGTAAAAACTAATTAATTCATCAGCCCCATAAAGGGAGTTCAACGGAGGCACTTCTGAAATACCAGAAGGAAGAGTCAAGGTGACTAATGTTAATAAGAATTACGATTCAACCCTCAAATCAGCAGTAGAATTGCTACTTCCCAAAGCAATTCTTAACCAACAGAAACCCAATCCAGCAAGCCATATATCTATTTAGTTAAGTTGCTGTCTTTTCTACTCTTCTCTCAGAAGCATAAGAAATGTTTTTTAGCAGGAATAACAGAACCAAAAACTTCCTATTTTTCCAGATTCTTGGCAAACTGGAATAGGAAAACAAATAGTATTGCCATTTAAACTAAAGTTACATAAGAGATATTGAGATCATCAAAAGCACTGAGCTTCATTTACCTATGAATAATTAAGAATCAAGTTTAAAAAGTATGTTTTAAAAGATGGCAGATCCCCAATAGCCTAGAGACTCTGGCACTTGCATTTTTAAAATTATGTTCATCAGCTTTAATATATAAGGCAAAGCTCTCAAACTAAGAATCATTGATTCTCTTGCTCTTCCTTTCCACTGTTCATTAAAAACAAAAATAGATGTGGGGCTCTCCCACCCATTTTTATGAACTTTTTTTAACATTCATTGAAGGACTCATGTATATGCTAAGCCTTATTAGGGAGATAGCATTGGTTTTGCATTTTCCATGGTCTTGACATAATTTGGTACTGTAATCCACAAACTATTGTGATTGTACCTTTTGTTTCACCTTAAAGCCAAAAGCAACTCAAGTTAAATGCCAAGCTTCCCTAAGTTATAAATTTAGAATCTCTCCGATGTCCTTGTTTGCAGGGTGCATTAGCCCACTGCCTGGTGTTGATTAGCACACTCTCTCCAAGAAGTGTATTGACTCCCAAATGTGCTTCCCATTTATCATAATTATGTTCATTTTATTCTTATCCCAATAATGACAGCTTTCATGTAAAATGAAGGGAGAAAATAGATTAATATCTTCTCAGTACACCTTTCACATCATGCACAAGCACATGGGCTTCTGAATCCAACATGTGTCTTCTCGGAATTTGGATTTTGTTCTCATTATTATTATTACTCTCCTTTAAAAATGGTCTGAAGATAACCATCTTTCACGTCTTTAGAAATGGTCAAGCAATAAAGGTCACATTGAGGTAGGGACAGTAAGGAAGGGGGGGCACAGCTTTATCGTTTCTGTTGTCAATGAGGGGAAAATAATGACAATGGAAAATTAGGCCCGTCATCTGGTAAAGTAAAGCCCAATGTATTACTTTTATAAATGTATGTATTTAGGCCTGAGAAATGGGATTTTTAAGTTTGATCATTGGAGAATATATTGGAGGTATGTATTCAGGTTTGAAAAAGTGAAAGTGTTAGCCACTCAGTTGTGTCCAACTCTTTGTGACCGCAAGGACTATAACTCACCAGTCTCCTCAATCCATAGAATTTTCCAGGCAAGAATACTGAAGCCATTCCCTTCTCTAGGGGATCTTCCTGATCCAGGGATTGAACCTGTGTCTCTTGCATCTCCTGCTTTGGTGGGTGGATTCTTTACCACTAGCACCACATGGGAAGCCCTACAAAAATTTTTAAAAAGAAAAGAAATGACTGGGTAGATGGCAGGTGGTAATGCACCTCCCCTCTCAGGAAACCTAAAATGATAAATTTTCCCTGCAGTTCTTCACCTGGAGCTATAAAGGCACTTTTGCATGTCCTGTCGACTTAATGCCATTTTGCCTTCTTGCTATTGGGCATGCAATGGTTAAATTTAAAAAAAAATTTTTTTTGAGCAGCTGCTATAAGAAGGGTGGAAAGGATGAGAGGATGTTTACTGATGTTGCTCAAGGAATGTCATAGTGTTTATAGTTAACAGTCCACAAAGGATGCCTTTCCAACTGGAACTTGCTCAGGAGGGATCCTTTCTGGGGACGGTTGTAGAACAAATCTCTTAATCTGGTCTAGAATAACACAGAATGCTCAGATTAGACACAGGGCTGCTGAGCATCTTCTTTCCTGATAGAAAGAAGATGACAAAGATGGCTACTTAAAATTAATTTGAGTCTACTGCGTTCTCCATCATTTGCGAACTGCAAATAGCAACACAGGATATGACCAATCAAAACACAGGGCACACAGTTAAGAATGGTGTGGCAGGAACACCAGAGACACCAGAAAACTGAGGAACAAACTAGAAGTCCATAAAAGGGCTCTTTCCAGTTCTTAGAAAGGAATACTAAAAATGGATATAAAAAGCCTGATGTACTACTTTTATCAATATATATATTTACAGTTAACTTACATTACATTATAGTGAAGAGTGTGGTTAGACATGCCAACACTTTCTCCAACTGTGTTTCTAATGCCCTCCATTTTGAGCAGGGTTTCCATAGCACAGTTGATATTTTGGACCACAAAATTCTTTTTTTGTGGATGGAATGCCCTGTGCATTGTAGGATGTTTATCAACATCTTAGGCCTCTAACCACTTTATGTCAGCACTTACCCCATGAGGGTGACAATAAAAATACCTCCAGAATTGCCAAGTGTCCTGGGGAGGGAGGGATGCAGAGACTAGAGTGCTCCCTTTGAGAACAGCTGACCTAGAAGGATAGATAAGACATATGCTAAAGTCAAGATTGTGGCTGACAGATTTGAAAATTGCCTAGTAGAATTATGGATGGAAGCATGGCAATATTTATTTCTGATTACACATGCCTCATGTTAAAGGCAAGGATTGATTTGAGCTAGATGAAGCATTTGTGCAAAGTAAGTTCATTTTGCCTTCATGGAAAGACTAACCTACAAAATGCAAGGAGCTAAGGAACCAACTCAAGGATTTCCAGATGTCTTTAGAGCTTGGCTGAAAGTAAACATTCCATCACTTATTTTAGGAAATGATGAATTCGGTGTTTTTGGTTTTGTTTTGTTTTTTGCCTTTCCCTTTGCTGCTAGTTCAGTACAAAGCCAACCGAAATAAACCATTTTCAATTGCTTACTTACCGAAGGAGAGGGCTTGCCTAGTGGCTCACGGATAAAGAATCTGCCTGCCAAAGCAAGAGATTCAGGAGACGCAGATTCAATCCCTGTGTCAGGAAGATCCCCTGGAGTAGGAAATAGCAACCCACTCCAGTATTGCCTAGAAAACTCCATGGACAGAGGAGTTTGGTGGGCTACAGTACATGGGGCTGCAAAGATTCAGATGCAACTGAGCATGCATGCACTTAAGGAATACTTCTAAAACTCATTCACCCTCCATTTGGATATCTTTAGTTATTTATCCATGGCCATGTAGGATGTCATTATTACCAATAAGGAATAAAACAACTTTAAAATATATATACCTCCAAAGACACCAGCCATTTCAGGAAGAGAGTTTATTAAATTAGCAATTGACACCAGCACCTTGGAGGGTGGAAATGTCATGTGATACCATCTCCACCCTCTAATGCTCGCTGTTTTTCAGCTCATTTGAGTAACCAGGTATACAGGTATTTACTCAAATTATTTAAAACTCTTGATTTCTGAACACTGAGAAGATGGTTCCAAATAGGTAGTCACTTAATTAGTGATTTGGGCAGAATTGCTAATTAACAAAGATTCATTTTGATCCTCAATCTTTTTTTTCTGTTCATGAAGGAGTAATAGAAAAGCTGTTTTATATGTACCTTTTGGGGGCTAGGTGAGAATTTGACAGAGTACACAGCTTTTATGCACTTAGAATTCCTTGAGATTATTGTGGTCTTAAAGAAAAATGTGCATAATTTACATAATTTCAGAGGAAAGTCATTTACATTCACTTAGGGACAAGTAAGGAAGGGATGAGCACGGGTGATGGTCTTGGGGAACACAAGGAGTGATACGATTGGAGCATTAGAGAGAGAGTATGTGTGTTTGTGTGTGTGTATTTGAGCTCTACACTTGGTATTTTGTTCATTGCATCTACCAATAACTTCAGAGATGGATCAAGAATGAATTTGTCTCTGTAATATTTTTTCCACAACACTGGTGAATTGTCAGGCAAGATACAAATTTGTAGGCTTACATTCTGATCCACCCATTAATCACTCAGCATAGGATTATTCTGGTACCATCAATAGTAAATTTAATATCAAATTAGATAGCGTTAGACTGTCTTCTGGACCTGTAAGCTGCACTTTTGTAGTAAATACATTTTTATCTAGACTTTGAACTACAAGCCAAATTTAAAGGCTTGGTATTTTTTTTGTTGTTGTTTTGTTTTTATTTTTTTTTTTTTTGCTGAACAGCCTAAATTTCTCCATATTTTCCTCATGTTTAAAAATCATAGCATTTTTAAAAATGAGTGTTAGTTGCATAAGATTATTTCATATGCAGAAATATTATAGATTATTAAGTATAATTCACTAAAATAATTTTAACAAAACTGGTTAGCTTATTGATTAATAAAAATGTTAATAATATAAACAGGTAGGGGTGATTCAATTTTAATATCCCATAGTGTAAGATTACCAACTGAGAAAATAATTATTCCTCTAAAAAATGGTTTGTGTTCATGTTGCATATTTCTGTTGTTCTCCAATGTCCTCAATATCGGTCACTGCCAGAGGCAAATGTTAGACAAGACAGACAAATGGTCTGATCTAGAATGGCAAATTCTATGTTTCCTTAATACAGTCTCCTGGAATGACAGCAGTTATGTATTTTTAAGTCGGCTCTTCCATTATGACGATAAATGGTTATTTAAATACAGTCAGGTTCAAATTACACTAGCGGAAAATGCAGCAGGGAGAAGTATCAAAGACAAAGAACTTTTAAATAAATCTCATCTCTCCTCCCGCCATATGAGGTAATTTCCATGCCAGATGGCAGATGTTTATGCTGGTACTTAAAAGAAGTAAAAATTAAATAGATCTCAAAACTTAATTGTTTTAGTTTTAAAATTGCTCTCCAAGAATGAGGAAGTTAGTGGAGATGTTATTTAGAATAATCTTGAAAACTCAGGATATTAATGGAGAATTTTAACTTGGAAAAAAAATTAATCAACTCTTAAGTCATTCATTCTTTTGGGAGTTATTATTGAATTTTGATATTACTTTTCAAGTAGTTTTTTAAAATGCTATTTTTTTCTAGAAGGGATGGCCAAAAATCTTCAAAAGACTATATTTTAATGTACAATGATTTAATCAGCTCTTTAAAATTGTACAATAGATGAGATATTTAGTCACTATTAATCATGATTTATATCAGTATAAGTGAGAAAGGTTATCTATCCAAGACTGATTTTTTATGATGAGGAACAACTCAACACAAAATACAAAGAATCTTCCCAGAACAACTGTTACATGGGTAACTGTTGTTTCCCCAGACAAAAGCAATCAACATATCAGTGAGAAAACTCTTCTTCCCTTGAAAACTTGGTATGTTAGAGGAAAATGTTATTAATATAACATTTAAATTTATTGCTCAAAAAAAAAGCAAACGATCTGGTTCTTATATGAATCTTTTCTGTAAATACACTAACACTGATCAGAAATAAATTTTGCTTTCTTGATTTAAAATTCAGGATAAAGTTTTTAGCAAATATTTCTGGATACCTCAGTTGAAGGACCACTATAAGCCCAAATAACTCTAACAATCTTTTGAACCTTTTGTATTTGCAAAACTTTTCCAAACATTTCTTTTTGTACTATAAGTAGTATAGAAAAATGGCCAATTATGGGAAAATAACATTTAGATCAGTAAATTATAGTGAAACATTTAANAGTTCAGTACAAAGCCAACCGAAATAAACCATTTTCAATTGCTTACTTACCGAAGGAGAGGGCTTGCCTAGTGGCTCAGGGGTAAAGAACCTGCCTGCCAAAGCAAGAGATTCAGGAGACGCAGATTCAATCCCTGTGTCAGGAAGATCCCCTGGAGTAGGAAATAGCAACCCACTCCAGTATTGCCTAGAAAACTCCATGGACAGAGGAGTTTGGTGGGCTACAGTACATGGGGCTGCAAAGATTCAGATGCAACTGAGCATGCATGCACTTAAGGAATACTTCTAAAACTCATTCACCCTCCATTTGGATATCTTTAGTTATTTATCCATGGCCATGTAGGATGTCATTATTACCAATAAGGAATAAAACAACTTTAAAATATATATACCTCCAAAGACACCAGCCATTTCAGGAAGAGAGTTTATTAAATTAGCAATTGACACCAGCACCTTGGAGGGTGGAAATGTCATGTGATACCATCTCCACCCTCTAATGCTCGCTGTTTTTCAGCTCATTTGAGTAACCAGGTATACAGGTATTTACTCAAATTATTTAAAACTCTTGATTTCTGAACACTGAGAAGATGGTTCCAAATAGGTAGTCACTTAATTAGTGATTTGGGCAGAATTGCTAATTAACAAAGATTCATTTTGATCCTCAATCTTTTTTTTCTGTTCATGAAGGAGTAATAGAAAAGCTGTTTTATATGTACCTTTTGGGGGCTAGGTGAGAATTTGACAGAGTACACAGCTTTTATGCACTTAGAATTCCTTGAGATTATTGTGGTCTTAAAGAAAAATGTGCATAATTTACATAATTTCAGAGGAAAGTCATTTACATTCACTTAGGGACAAGTAAGGAAGGGATGAGCACGGGTGATGGTCTTGGGGAACACAAGGAGTGATACGATTGGAGCATTAGAGAGAGAGTATGTGTGTTTGTGTGTGTGTATTTGAGCTCTACACTTGGTATTTTGTTCATTGCATCTACCAATAACTTCAGAGATGGATCAAGAATGAATTTGTCTCTGTAATATTTTTTCCACAACACTGGTGAATTGTCAGGCAAGATACAAATTTGTAGGCTTACATTCTGATCCACCCATTAATCACTCAGCATAGGATTATTCTGGTACCATCAATAGTAAATTTAATATCAAATTAGATAGCGTTAGACTGTCTTCTGGACCTGTAAGCTGCACTTTTGTAGTAAATACATTTTTATCTAGACTTTGAACTACAAGCCAAATTTAAAGGCTTGGTATTTTTTTTGTTGTTGTTTTGTTTTTATTTTTTTTTTTTTTGCTGAACAGCCTAAATTTCTCCATATTTTCCTCATGTTTAAAAATCATAGCATTTTTAAAAATGAGTGTTAGTTGCATAAGATTATTTCATATGCAGAAATATTATAGATTATTAAGTATAATTCACTAAAATAATTTTAACAAAACTGGTTAGCTTATTGATTAATAAAAATGTTAATAATATAAACAGGTAGGGGTGATTCAATTTTAATATCCCATAGTGTAAGATTACCAACTGAGAAAATAATTATTCCTCTAAAAAATGGTTTGTGTTCATGTTGCATATTTCTGTTGTTCTCCAATGTCCTCAATATCGGTCACTGCCAGAGGCAAATGTTAGACAAGACAGACAAATGGTCTGATCTAGAATGGCAAATTCTATGTTTCCTTAATACAGTCTCCTGGAATGACAGCAGTTATGTATTTTTAAGTCGGCTCTTCCATTATGACGATAAATGGTTATTTAAATACAGTCAGGTTCAAATTACACTAGCGGAAAATGCAGCAGGGAGAAGTATCAAAGACAAAGAACTTTTAAATAAATCTCATCTCTCCTCCCGCCATATGAGGTAATTTCCATGCCAGATGGCAGATGTTTATGCTGGTACTTAAAAGAAGTAAAAATTAAATAGATCTCAAAACTTAATTGTTTTAGTTTTAAAATTGCTCTCCAAGAAAGAGGAAGTTAGTGGAGATGTTATTTAGAATAATCTTGAAAACTCAGGATATTAATGGAGAATTTTAACTTGGAAAAAAAATTAATCAACTCTTAAGTCATTCATTCTTTTGGGAGTTATTATTGAATTTTGATATTACTTTTCAAGTAGTTTTTTAAAATGCTATTTTTTTCTAGAAGGGATGGCCAAAAATCTTCAAAAGACTATATTTTAATGTACAATGATTTAATCAGCTCTTTAAAATTGTACAATAGATGAGATATTTAGTCACTATTAATCATGATTTATATCAGTATAAGTGAGAAAGGTTATCTATCCAAGACTGATTTTTTATGATGAGGAACAACTCAACACAAAATACAAAGAATCTTCCCAGAACAACTGTTACATGGGTAACTGTTGTTTCCCCAGACAAAAGCAATCAACATATCAGTGAGAAAACTCTTCTTCCCTTGAAAACTTGGTATGTTAGAGGAAAATGTTATTAATATAACATTTAAATTTATTGCTCAAAAAAAAAGCAAACGATCTGGTTCTTATATGAATCTTTTCTGTAAATACACTAACACTGATCAGAAATAAATTTTGCTTTCTTGATTTAAAATTCAGGATAAAGTTTTTAGCAAATATTTCTGGATACCTCAGTTGAAGGACCACTATAAGCCCAAATAACTCTAACAATCTTTTGAACCTTTTGTATTTGCAAAACTTTTCCAAACATTTCTTTTTGTACTATAAGTAGTATAGAAAAATGGCCAATTATGGGAAAATAACATTTAGATCAGTAAATTATAGTGAAACATTTAATAAATTTATAAGAACTAGAAAATCCTTAATATTATTGAACTCTGAATTCTGAACCATCAATTCAACAAACCTCAACGGAGCTCCAAAGATGAGTTCTCTGTTTTGCTATGTATAGAAATAAGATTTCCATGTAAGCAAAACCAAGAAACAATCTCTATTCTCAACTCGTTTATAGTTTTTTTTTTTTTTTTTGGTGTGTGTGTGAGAGAGAGAGAGAGAGAGAAGATCTGGAGGCTTTTAGGGGGAAAAAATAGTTTAATTATCCAAGGCCAAGTTTCAGCTTCATTTTACAAAGTTTAAAATGCATCTCTATTTATTTGAGGCAGAGTTACAAATTGCGTAACCAACAAAGAGCAGCTCATTCTGGTCATCTGTGAGATTCTGGCCTCTGAGTGCACAGTGCCTCTCTACAAGGAAGACATAAGCTTTGACGAGGTATGCCCCTAATTTACTTGTGAGCAGGCATCCTTAACACATCCTTAAATTTCTCCACTCTGTGCATTCTCAGTGTCTGGGTTGTGTCTGACATTTTATGATCCCATGAACTGTAGCCCCGCAGGCTCCTCTGTCCATGGGATTTCCCAGGCAAGAATACTGGAGTGGGTTACCATTTCCTCCTCCAGGGAATCTTCGTGACCCAGGGATCAAACCCGTGTCTCTTGCTGAGTCACCTGGGAAGCGCTCTCTTCTCTGCAACAGGCCACAAATGCTCCCACAAGTCAAGCCTAGCTGCTTTCTTAGATTATCACAGTCCTACTGGAGGACAGTGAGTGGTTCCATGGGATTCTAGGATGGCGTCTTTGAAAAAGAGCTACGGTTCGTGGGGTCGCAAAGAGTCGGACACAACTTAGCGACTGAACTGAACTGAACTGAAGGTGCTAGGGAAGCTACAGTAATAAAGCAACCTAAAAATACAATCAGTCAAATAAAATAGAACTCCTGCTTTCTCACATTTAACAGTGCAGAGATGCATTAGAGGCTCAGAATACATCATAGCTTTCCCGGTCAAGATTCTCTGCCCCTCCTTTTCTACAATCTCCTAAGTGTTGCTCTGCATATAAGTTAAATAAGCAGGGTGACAATATACAGCCGTGACATACTCATTTTCCTATTTGGAACCAGTCTGTTGTTCCATGTCCAGTTCTAACTGTTGCTTCCTGACCTGCATACAGATTTCTCAAGAGGAAGAAACACAAGCTGGAATCAAGATTGCCGGGAGAAATATCAATCACCTCAGATATGCAGATGATACCACCCTTATGGCAGGAAGTGAAGAGGAACTTAAAAGCCTCTTGATGAAAGTGAAAGAGGAGAGTGAAAAAGTTGGCCTAAAGCTCAACATTCAGAAAACGAAGATCATGGCATCCGGTCCCATCACTTCATGGGAAGTAGATGGGGAAACAGTGGAAACAGTGTCAGACTTTATTTTGGGGGACTCCAAAATCATTGCAGATGGTGACTGCAGCCATGAAATTAAAAGACGTTTACTCCTTGGAAGAAAAGTTATGACCAACCTAGACAGCATATTCAAAAGCAGAGACATTACTTTGCCGACTAAGGTCCGCCTAGTCAGGGCTATGGTTTTTCCAGTAGTCATGTATGGATGTGAGAGTTGGACTGTGAAGAAGGCTAAGTGCCGCAGAATTGATGCTTTTGAACTGTGGTGTTGGAGAAGACTCTTGAGAGTCCCTTGGACTGCAAGGAGATCCAACCAGTCCATTCTGAAGGAGATCAGCCCTGGGGTTTTTTTTGAAGGAATGATGCTAAAGCTGAAACTCCAGTACTTTGGCCACCTCATGCGAAGAGTTGACTCATTGGAAAAGACTCTGAAGCTGGGAGGGATTGGGGGCAAGAGGAGAAGGGGACAACAGAGGATGAGATGGCTGGATGGCATCACTGACTCAATGGACGTGAATCTGAGTGAACTCTGGGAGTTGATGATGGACAGGGAGGCCTGGCGTGCTGCGATTCATGGGGTCGCACAGAGTTGGACACGACTGAGCGACTGAACTGAACTGAAGTGTTGCTATTAAAGATTCAGTTCTTGGGTTGATCGCCTCAGAGATCTAAACAGAAGTTCTCATCCTCCTCCCCTCACTCAGTGGTGGAGAACATAAAACGGCTTCACTCTATTTAGAGTCTGGTCAGAAGAGACAGGCCTTGGGGAGCACTGGCATCATGGATGCGGAATGAGGGATGGAGTTTATGATGCAGGAAAAGAGACTGGAGACAGTGGGTGAAAGATCAGAGGAAAAGGATTCCAGAATTGGGCTTCAACTGCTTCATCATCTCATCAGGAACAGGCCACACTTCTGAATCCTTTGCTTCTGAAAGAAAGGAAGATAAACTCACCTCTTATATCCCCCAAGTTTCCTCAGCAATGAGGACCACTGTCACCTTCTCACTGGCCACATCAGACACCCTTAAATCTTCCAGCAAAATAGGACCAGGGTCCATGTTCATTTGCAAGAACTATTTCTATACAAATGCCCTCAACCAGACTCATGGGCAATGCCAGAGTAACAGGAGATGCTGCCTGCCAAGACTATTTCTGAAGTACTTAGCACAGTTCTTGGGGAAACTGTGAAGGAAGGGTAACTTGATTTTTATTTTGTCCCCCATCTTTCTTTGGTCCTTGATGCCCTAGGGATTTGTGATCTTTTCCTACCTGAGTAGTCCATTCTCCCTTCACCCATGCTCACCACCACCACCCCTTCTGGCACATAGAAAGGTAGACTCCCCTTCCTCTTCCTTTGACCTACAAACCTCATGACAAAAAGTCAAAAAGCATGGGAAGCAGTAGAGGGAAACCTACTCACTCCCCCACCCCCACCTTCTCTACTGAGTACTTATGTGACAGCCCAGATATCCCACACTTTGCGGGCCAACGAAAATAACTTTTTATGTTTATATTCTCCGATCAAGATGGACCCAGTTAATCATACCAAAGAGAGATATCAAGACTCGGGGTCACAAATCTAAAGCAGCAGTGTCTCTAGACTACAAAAGAAGAAGAATTTAAGTCATGATTATGTTATTATGTTGGGAGATATGGGGTGAGGAGAGCTCAAAAACTTGTCCAGAAGCTAAGTTCCACAGCAAGCAAACAATTTTTACTTGGAATGTATCTTTATGTGAGGCAGTCTGAAGGGAGCTGATAGAGACTAAGGGAGGGAGAGTCACTCATCAGGATGCTCACAATCTAGTGGCATGTGGTTTGTTTCCGGTTACCTGACCTAGTACACTAGCAAGACCACCAGCTGACGCTGTCGGCGCTCCCTCTCAGTCAAGTGCCTGGGCACCTAGTGGCCTGTCAAAGTCTCAGCCACTTCACAGCGACTCTGGCCAAGAGAGCGAATGGGCCTGAGTAGAAAGATTCTGACCCACACGCTCGCTGGCTGCACGACCTTGGGCAAGTCTACTCCTCTCTGGTCCTCCATCCAGAAAATAAAGAGGCTATTTCCTTTGCTTACACATTCTGTGATTTAAAGCAGTTTATTTATCAGACAGTGTGAGAAGCCTGAGATGGAATGTTTACTTCCTTTGGAAAATTGGAATTTAACAGTCAAAAGAGTCTTTTTTTCCCTATGAAAGAATAAAAAGAAATGTATTTACTCAATCTGTTAACCCCAAAACCAAAACAAAGAAGAGTGTGGGGTATAAATGAGTTGGCCCAGACTCCTGCTAGCACTTGCTCACGTGTCAGCCGTGTTCTCTGAGTCTTTCTGCAAAATGGCACGGCACACTCTTCCCGGTCCCACAGAAAAGAAAATCTTTCACACCTCTGTATAACTCTATGCATTAAATCATAAATTATTCTTTCCCTCTCTTCCACTTTCAGAATCTATACAAAAGTGATTACCTCAGTCATTCTTCAATATTACTTTCATACTTGGAAAATGCATTTTCAGAAAGTTATTTATTTTTCACAGCATGTCAGGTTGTTATATTGTACTAGTTGAAATAAAACTACTATATAAACTACTGTATACTTTTGCATGTATTACATTTCCCTACAAATGCTGTGAAGTAGAATTTTCACAGGTCTTAGGTACATTTATTTTAAGTATTATATTATACTTTATTTCAGCACTGTTCCAGATTTTAAGAAAGCTAAAGTAACTTAGCTATTAAGTAACTTTCTTACTGAAGTTCCCCCACTTCAGAAGAAAAATCATTTAAATATTAAAAGCGGTTTTACCATGAAACTTAAAACCAACTCATACTATTATTCCTTTGCAAAAGCTCTTGAAATAGCTAAAAATGTCCCTTTGGATTTGATTCATGCTCACCTAAAAGCAAGAACTGGGTGGGGAATAAAACATGTAAAACATAAAATATTGAATGCGTACAATCCAGCATTCCTAATAATGGGGCCCACTGGTTCTTGATGTATATACTGAAGTTTAAAGTATTTCCTGGAGTACCTCTAAATGATGACGAAACAAAACAAAAGCTTTGCTTGAGGTAATCCTAAATTTTCTGCTTGAAATTGTTTTCTGTTCAGACAGAATATTAACGATTCTCTAGAGTGTCGTGGATTTCTTTTAAAAGCCACATCAATTAAAGGCTACACAGAAGGGCCCAGACCCAGGTGCTTTCATTGGCATCTGTCTCTTTGACCATGGGAGTCCTCAGCTGTGATTGAGGGGTGCTGGCTGCAGGATCAACCACCAAAACAAAGCTGACCCTTGCCTATAAACCAAAGGAATCACGACTACACATTGATACCCACTGATACCTCACTGGCTTGGGAAATGCTCCTCTCCAGTTCTCTGAGCAGCTGAGTGAGAAGCAGAAAGAGGAAATGCTTAAAATTTTAATAAATGATTCTGCAAAGACTTTTGAGCCCTGGCATGAAGGGTCTGAAAGCATGAGCTACTTTACATCCACTGAGGATGCCACCAAAATGGCTATCTATGATCTAGAGCACAGGGAACTCAAGAAACTAGCTTCTTTCCCTTTTTCTTCCGCGTTTGAGTTGACAGCAGCCTATCTTGAAATCTTTCAGAATTACTTTAATCTTTCATTTTCAGTTTTGTCTCATGCCACACAGAATGTCCACCCTCAATACCCTAAAGGTCACAGGCATTGAGTCCCTGAACAAGGAAAGCATGGACAGAGAAGAGTAGAAAAGAGAAAGCAGACACTCCACATGTATTTTTAATACCACCAAATTTAGCTAAAATGTGCTCCCAGGTAGTGCTTTTAACTAACAAGCAGGCAATATATTGTGCTGTAAAATATTTTATTTTAACACCTTACAGTTTTTAGCTCTGTGGCTGTTGCAGGTATATCCATTAAAGGCAACACAGACCATAAATCAGAATTCCATACCTGTTCACAGCATATGAATCTATTCTCCTGCTGGTAAGCACACAGCTTTCATTGACGCCGATGGGGGGTGACATATACTTATGCAGGAGAGAATAGACCACTCTATACATGTGAATTTATGCTTTTAGACAGGTGGCTGTATGTAGACAAGAGGCACCAATAAACAGAGTTTATTGGAGCTGTTTAGAAACAGATTCTGTGCTACATATCTACAGAGGAACAGTCATCTTTTTCAAAAGGAAATACAGAGGCAAGCCCCTGGCAGAGTTATGATCTACAAGTTCACTACCACAGTGTGGTACCCATCCTCACACACAGCCATGGTCATCCGAAATGAGCCTGGCCAATCCTCGGTGCTTTAATGAACTGATAGTCATTCTGCAATTTTACTTAAGTTTATTCCTCACTGCAATGAAAATATAGCAAACACTGCACGACAGGGGCAAATGTTAACTTTGTGTGTATATATATATACACACTGACACAAACACAGGGTATAGATTCTCAAAGGAATGGATTTTTCATGAAACATAAATCTTTTACATCACCACCAAAGGAGCTGATATTCTGATTTTAAGGAAATACATTTCTGGTGTTTAAAAAATCAATACTAAAATAGTCTGTGTTGCATATGGATTCTGTGTGATTATTTTATATATTTCTATTCTTTTTTTGGGGGGGACTATAAAAATATTTTATATCTTAATGTGACATGAACTCACAACTGGATATATTTGTCAAAACTTAAACTGTACATTTTAAGATCACATTCACCACGCCATAAATTAATATACATCATAGTTTTAAAATAAATTGTATGTTTTGCATATTATCAATTGATTTCATAACATATCTATTTAATAAGTACCTAGTACTTTATTTGCTTTCTGCATTTTAGTCACTTTCAAGAAAGGAACCCAGGAATAATGCAAGTTGCAAAAACAGATGTAGCAAATATTAAAAAAAAAAATTGGCAGCCTAAATTTCCATAATTTACAATAGATATTCACACCTGCACAAAGGGATTGACATTCAGCAAATGTATCTAGCTGTGTATGATGAACAGAGGGTCTTTACCAAAATAAAATATCTATTTCCAAAGAAATAATACCAGACACACCAGCTCCCATTTTCAGCTTCTTCCCGTACTTCATTGTAAAGTCAGCCCTCTAAAAGACATTGGGTCAGTCCACTTTTCCTTACTGCACCAAATATTGCTATGATCGACACTGTCATGCCCATCTGTTGCAGAGACTTAAATGCCATGACAATATTTAACTACTCACATTTGCTTGCATGGCTGTGGCAGAGAGAACCACAAAATACTGATCTATCCAAAAGAGAAAAAATTAGAGAGTGGCACAGTGGAATTTATGAATGAGAGTGCTTTGGCTGCAAAGCATTCCCATTATAGCCCTCAGCCACCACAAAACTGCCGTGTAATTGGAAGGGAACTTTTTCCCACGCAAAGAAGCTCGCTGTCGGCGCCAATCCATCAGAGATGGCACACTGGCACTGAGGGACACACACCTGCAGCCTCTCTCACTCACTGGCCACTGCCTGTACTCCGCTCACCAAGCAGAGAAAGATCTGAGCAAGAACACCAATCACAGAGGCAGGGGCTAAGGGACTTCATCCACTGGATTTAGAGATGAGGAAACTGAAGCCTGGAAAAGCAAAACAAACAAGTCTCAGGTGCACAGCCAAAGTCAAAGGGGAAACCAGACCAGAGGTCCAACGTTGACCGGCATCCCAGCCCAGGGCCCTTCCTCTTCTGTACAGCTAAAAGTGACCCTATTTCAGAGTTTATTTACCTAAAACCATGACCAACCAATTCAAATGTTATCCCGAATATCATTCTGGTTGGGGAAAAAAAATCAACTTCCTCCAAACCAGCGTAGGCACACTATTGTTTTCCCAAAGGANTTTTTTTTTTTTTTCAAATAAAAGAGCCCTCTCTGTGGTGTTTCCTGTCATTTTATTTTAACAGCAGAAATAGTCATTCACCAAGGCCATCTGCCACCCACTATGAAGTCTTAGGGTCAGACTGCCTTTTACAAGTTGCACGGAACTGGGGTTACTGGGGGCACAGGGAAGGGAGAAGTAATAGCAGTGCTACACAATTGTGGGAAATGTGAAATCTTTAGGGGAAAAAGGAGGAAACATCAAAACGTTCAATATTCAAGATTTCAAGGTGGGTAGGTTTTTAGTGCCTGATACAAAAGAGAAGGTATGTTAAGAGAAATAAAAATATATAGTTAATTATTTAATTCCACTTTTGACATTGCTACCAGTTTCTCGCCAGAGGAAACGCATATCTAATTGGGATCCTTGCAGTTTTGGGCAGTGGTTCATTCTGTCTCACGTTAATATAAACAATATCCTGTGTTTAACTTTCTTAGAAGACTCATTCTTCTTATGTTCAATTGACTCATATCTAATGATCTCAAAATAGCAATCTTTTCTTCTTCAGTGTAGTGTCAAAACCAATCTTAAATCAAAGTTTAGGGGAAAAAAGTCAGGGTTTATGAATTTAAGACTTGATGACAAAAGTAAGCAGTATTAGTCAAGTTTCAGTAATGACATTTTCAAAAGTGTCAAAGTCCAATTATAAGTCAAATCATTACGCTGTATATTTCACCTTATACAGTGCTGTATGTCAATTATATCTCAATAGAACTGGAAAAAAGATTTAAGTTTAACTATATACAGCAGAGAAGCCTTTCTTCTTGGGCTTCCCTGTGGCTCAGCTGGTAAAGAATCTGCCTGATATGCAGGAGACCTAGGTTCAATCCCTGGGTTGGGAAAATCCCCTGGAGAAGGGAAAGGCTACCCACTCCTGCACTCTGGCCTGGAGAATTCCATGGACTATACAGTTTATGGGATCGCAAACAGTCGGAACTGACTGAGCTACTTTCACTTTCATATACAGTAGAATCCTTCATTTTTCATCATACTCATTATGCTTTATCTAGACAGCTATTTAAAGATATCAGGGTTCTGTGAGAGAAGTAGTGGGGCAAAGATCATGAGCCATTCATAAGTCTATTTTTTCTTTCTCCAGAGCACAAAATTTGACAGCCTCTTCTGAGGTTCAGTATGGCCCTGCTGACTTCTGGATAACACTTGTGAGCAGAAATCAGAAATGTTGCATGTCTTTAAAAAATGTAATAACTGTACTAATCAGTGTATTATACAAATTAATCATTCATTTTTTCTTTTTCTTTTAAATTTTATTGAATTATAGTTATGTTAGTTTCAGCTGTACAGAAAAGTGATTCAGTTACGTATATACATACACATGCTCAGTAGCTCAGTTATGTTTGACCCCTGTGACCCCATGGACTGTAGCCCTTCAGGCGCCTCTGTACATGGAGTTTTTCTCAGGCAAGAAAACTGGAGTTGGTTGCCATTTCCTCCTCCAGGAGAACTTCCTGACCAAGGGATCAAACCCGCATCTCCTGTGTCTCCTGCACTGGCAGACACATTCTCTTTACCACTGGGCCTCTTGTAAAGCCCATATATACATTAAGTCGTTCAGTCGTGTCCGACTCTTTGAGACCCCATGGACTGTAGCTACCAGGTTCCTCCATCCGTGGGATTTTCCAGGCAAGAATACTGGAGTGGGTTGCCATTTCCTTCTCCAGGAGATCTTCCCAACCCAGGGATCGAACCCAGGTCTCCCGCATTGTAGGTAGACGCTTTACCATCTGAGCCACCAGGGAAGTCATTATATATACATACATACATATATATATATAACTTTTATCAGATTCTTTTCATTATAAGTTATTACAAGATATTGAATATGCTATGCTGTAAGTCCTTTATGTTTCTCTATTTTATACATAGTGTATATCTGTCAGTCCCATGTGCTCAGATGTCTGTGCTCAGATGCTTAGTCATGTCCAACTCTTTTTGACTCCATGGAGCCCACCAGGCTCCTCTGTCCATGGAATTTTCCAGGCAAGAATCCTGGAGTGGGTTGCCGTTTCCTCCTCCAGGGGATCTTCCCGACCCAGGGACTGAACCCACGTCTCCTGCACTGGCAGGTGAATTTTACCACTAGTGCCACCTGAGAAGCCCATACTCTTGATTTATTGTTCTTAAGCATAGATGCAATTGAGTTTTCAAATATACACAAATATTTCCATTAAAATTAATTTTCACCCTTACAGCCAGAGAGACCTAAATAGTTAAAAACCTAAGAACACATACAAACCAAAGGGTATGAAAAAGAAAAGCTGGAAGAACTAAGGTTGAAGGGGTAAGAGCTGTAAACTTTTGGGTAACCAAGCCTATCTATCACACTTCGCGCACTAAGAGCTCTACCCAATTCACTTAAATGTTAATCAGTTATATTTAGATCTTAAAATATAAGATGGAGATAGAGTTGAATCTGGTTTATCTTTCTTTCTTGTCAATTGCAGTTTCTTCAGAATAAAATGAATAGGGAAACAGCTTCATCTCTTCACTTTGCTTTTCATAGTTTTTGAGTTCAAAGCATCCCACTTAAAAAAAAAAAAAAATCTCCTAGTGGTCAGTGGAGCTTTTATTCCTTGTCCAAGCACACATCATGTCACCACACTTCACTTTGCTGTTATTGAAATTCAAGTCCAATAAGGAAGGCTCCTGGCTTCTCTAGTGGCTCAGTTGGTAAAGAATCTGCCTGCAATGCAGGAGACCTGGGTTCAATAGGGCCCTGAGTCAGGAAGATCCCCTGCAGAAGGGGATGGCAACCCACTCCAGTATTCTTGCCTGGAGAATTCCATGGACAGAGGAGTCTGGTGGGCCACTGTCCATGGAATCACAAATAATTGGACATGACAGTGAATAACACTTTCACTTTCACCAAGGAAGGCTTCTAGTTTCATGGATAGGGTACATCTGGAGGCCAGATTGGTCACACAGACAATTCTTTGATAAGAAGCAATGACGATACATGAGTATAGTATTTCTAATTTGCTTTTTCCAAGTCTGTGGAACACACAGCACCGCTATATCAGGTAAACACGTGCATGGGAGAAAGTGAGGCATGAGCTCAGAGAAGGAAGTCAAATGGAAATCAAAAGGACTTTATCTTTGAGAATTCTTGTCTTCATTTTTAAGGTTATCCAATCGTTTCCTTAGTTACATCAGATATATTGGGTTTCCCTGATGACTCAGATGGTAAACAATCTCTTGCAATGCAGGAGACCCAGGTTTGACCCCTAGGTTGGGAAGATGCTCTGGAGAAGGAAATGGCAACCCACTCCAGTACTCCTGCCTGGAGAATTCCATGCACAGAGGAGCCTGGTGAATGCTTATTTCATCACTGACTATGGGACCGTGAGCAAGTTACCTAACTATTATAAGCTTCATCTATAAAGTGGATATAAGCATGGGAGCTCAGTCATGTCCAACTTTTTGCAACCCCATGGACTATAGCCCTCCAGCCTCTTCTGTCCATGGAATTTCCCTGGCAAGAATAGTGGAGTGGATTGCCATTCCCTTCTCCAGGAGATCTTCCCAGCCCAGGGATCAAAACCGGGTCTCTTGCATTGCAGGCAGGTTCTTTACCACCTGAGCCAGCAGGGAAGCCCCACAAAATGCAGGCTAATCATTGAAATAACTCATGTACTCTTAGTTTCAGTTGCCCCCAAAGCAAATTCCACTCCCCTCTGTTACTTTATCACTTTTATTTTATTTCACTATTAATTATTCAACATCCCACCCATTTATCCTACATCATCTTCTCTGAATATTCTCTTAAATCTCTTCCACTGTGCAGGTAGGTAAAAGAATCACCAATCTCCATATGGTTTAAGAGACACCCCAGAAAGCTTCTTGTTTTACACGATCTCCATTATCAGCCTGAGATAGTGCCTAAAAGTTACCTTTTCCAAGTGGTTTATTAAAAGACTGTATCACCAGACCTATTCAAACACAAAAGCCTCACATGTGTTCATTCATTTAATTACCCACTCAAGAAAGATGTATTTTTTAAAAATCCATTGCAATTTAATCTGAAAGTAGGTATGAGATTATTTACCAACGATGGAGGTTAGAGAATGGTGACTAAAAGGGATTAAACTGAAGGTGATTCACAACAAAAAGCACAGCACCCAGAGCATGAAGCATTGCTCCAAAAAAAGCTGACCTAAATTACACCCCATCATGGAAAGCACAAGGCAGTCTCAAGCAGTGTGGAACTGACACACTCAGGAAGAGAGTGCCCAGCAGTAATAGAGACCATTCAAAGTGGAGAGAGAGCTCTTAAAACGAAGGTAGAATATATGAGAGAAAATGTTTAGCAACTTCCCTTTGACTCTAGATCTGTCTGTGTTCAGGATAGCTCTCACCTTGCCCTTTGTGAACTCTGAACCTCCAACCAACCATATGGCTCCTAGTGAAAGTGAGAGTTGCTCAGTCGTGTCCAACTCTTTGTGACCCCATGGACTCTACAGTCCGTGGACTTCTCCAGGCCAGAATACTGGAGTGGGTAGCCTTTCCCTTCTCCAGGGGATTCCCAACCCAAGGATGGGACCCAGGTCTCCTGCATGGCTCCTACGGTTCTCTCAATTTTTGATTTCTTCAGCATAAAATTACTATGACAGGCTTTTTACTCACCATTTCATCAAGGAGAAACGGGTTCAATCCCTGGGTCAGGAAGATTCCCTGAAGGAAATGGCAACCCACTTCAGTAATTTTACCTGTGAAATCCCATGGACAGAGGAGCCTGGCAGGCCACAGTCCATGAGGTCGCAGAGAGTGAGACCTGACTGAGCAACTGACACTTAATTCTCATTGAATAAAACTAGCTCAAGTGGACATTTGCTCTTTCATCCAAACCATTGTAAGGGGACACTGTAAGAAACCAAGGCTGTAAGAAATCAGGCAACCCAAATGTATTAACATGTCATCCTACTAACAACTAATCTTTATTGAGAATCCCTTCTATACCAGGCACTAAGTTAAATTCTTTACATGGACTATCTCATTAATCCTGACATCAGTCTTACACATGAAATGTCTTCCGTTACTATCTTCATCCACTGAGAAAACTGAGGTCTAGAGAGATTCAGTAACACGTCCAGTCTCTTTGGGTCTTCCCTGGTGGCTCAGATGGTGAAGAATCTGCCTGCAAAGCAGGAGACCCAGGTTTGATACCAGGCTTGGGAAGATCCCCTGGAGAAAGAAATGGCCACCTACACCAATATTCTTGCTTGGGAAATCCTCTGGACAGAGGAGCCTGGCAGGCTACAGTCCATGGGGTCACAAAGAATTGGACGTGACTAACAGCCTTTAGTTTCTACAACACAAGTGGTTAAAAGCCATAGCATTCAGATTCATAAAACATGCCTCTTCCAAAGCCCCATGTGAATAATTAGTGCTGTTTTAGATTGTTTAAGCAAAGCCCCCCTGTAGAATTTCCCCATAGGAAAGACATGACCCAAGGCCACATTCAAAGTAAACTTTCCTGCTGGGCTTTATGTATATCATCAACATCCTGAGGGCTAAAGATGTAGTTGAGAAGCTGAGTTCCAGAATCTTTTGAGATATTCTAGCAAAAACCTGTGCCCCATTCTAAGTCAGATAAGATTCTGTACCTTAACTCCACAGGTCTTGGCATTCTCTTCCCACTTCTTCTCCACCATTCCTTAGGAAATCCAAAAATAAAACTTGGTTCTATATTCTAAGTTTAAATAAATCTTAACTAATAAAAATCAGACAGAAAGGTTTTAATTCCACTTCCTTCCTCCTGTATCACATTGTGCCAAATTAGAGGGGCAGGCAATCCCAACACCCCCACATCATGGGATCAGCAGAAAGTTTCTTAGATGATGGTGTTATTATCTTCACACATCTTGAGATTTAAAATTTGTAGGAGGTTGGGAATCCTCAAGAGTTTACTATCTTTTATTTGACTAGGTAGTGAGTAGAAAAGACAAATAGGAACTGATTGATTTGTGAAAAATTGTCATGAAGTTTTGGGCTTCCCAGGTGGCCCAGTGGTAAAGAATCTACCTGCCAATGCAGGAGACATGGAGATGCGGGTTTGATCCCTGGGTGGGGAAGATCCCCTAGAGGAGGAAACAGCAACCCACTCCAATATTTTTGCCTGGAAAATCCCATGGACAGAGGAGCCTGACTAGCTACAGTCCATGGGGTCCCAGAGTTGGAACAACTGAGTGACTGAGCATCCATGTACGTCATGGAGTTTTAATAGACACAGAATTTTAATCATTTTATAATTTATAAGAATGGGTAGGCCAGAGATGTTACTAAAACTTAGTCGTGCTCTGGATATACAATACTGTCCCAAATGGCTTTGGAACCATTTAGATTTCTGTTTGAATTCCAGCTTTCTTCCTCTCTCTGGGCCAGCAGGATATGTCAAATAGCTCCCTTCAAGAAGCCACTGCTTATCACTGAACATGGAGACTTCAAGATGTACTTAACCTTGATGGAGGGAGACCTTGTATCTAATAAAGAGGAATCAAAATTCCAAATTACTGCAAAGCACTGCAGCACGCAAGCTGCAATTCCAGTCATATGAAACCTCTGTTTACAGTAAAATGATGATATGATTCATGATGACTCTAATAGAAGGACTCAACTGCCTACCTAGTCATATTCCATATATTTATAATATATAATTTCATTTTCATACCAGCTTATTATACATATTAAAGCAATACTTTTCTTTGTACAGCCAAGATTCATTGATAAAACAATGAAGTGAACTAACACCCTTCCTAAATAAAGTTTCACCAATAGCACCGTATGTTAATGGACCTATTTCATTGTTAATGTGACTGACTGCTTATTGATTCTTGCAGGAATCTAGCAAGGGCTTCAGAGTACAATTTAGTTTGGAGAGCTCTGGGTCCAACATCTATGCTCAATTACAACTTTCAGAAGGGGGGATCAATAAAATTTAAATTGCTTATGGTAATCACAACTTCAAATCATTGCGATCAGCATAAGCAATCTGCTGACCCCAGCCAAGCTCCTAAATTGAAACTTGTAATGAGTGGTCATTTAGTTTGGGTCCATTCATATTATTTTGGAGGCAGGTGATGAACAATTAAAGATCAGCCAGCACCTTCTCTGCACAACATCCCCATCTTTATTCCCAAAGTATTAATATGCAGTAACCCTTGGGTTCATGCTTTTGCACTTCTTTAATGGGTATTCTGTATGAATAAGCAATTATATTTTCTATTAAACAATTTCAGTGTAATTGAATTAGCAGTTATAATATTGCTAGGGCAAGCAAAAGCTTTCCTAGGGAAAAATTAAGTGATATTGGGTAGTGCAAATTAATTTATAGAACTGAAAAATGTAACCAATTAAATAGAATTGCCTTTGCTCCCCCCACCCCACCAAAATACAATTAAGCAGCACATTGTTTCAAAGACTATGTTTCAGAGCAATTTGTTTTCAATCATAATAGCTGTTTTTCATTCATTATGAAAAGCTGTCTATTATAATGAAAATTTCATAGGCAGTTTTCCTTGACAAAGCAGGTTGCAAGTTTAAACAAAGATAGCCTGCAGATTACTTTCTTGATAAGGAGTCACCTTAGAATTACATTTTAATAAATCATTGAAAATAAATCTTCTGCATTACAGCATGAAGGTTTAGAAAAAGAAAAAGCAAATAGAGAGAAACTAATCAATGGAAATCTCCAGCTGCCAATATAATAACAGATGGACCAATGCTAATATATAAAGTGTATTACACTCACACACACAGCCAAAAAGAAAAATGTAAGATAAATACCACGGAAGTCAACTGTCACAAATGAGACTTGAGTAATAATCCCATCTTTACCATTCATCATTCCTACTGGGCCTCCTCCAAGCACTTTGCTGAATTATAAACTAGGGTATTTAGGCCACATATTTTGCAGTCGAATAAGATGGCCATCTTTAGATTACTACTGAGATTTAAAGCATCCTACCAAGCTTTTCCAAACAAAGTAAAATATAAATATATACACATATATGTAAAGTATGTGTATATAATACATATATGATATATATTAATACGTATATAGTTAGAAAGGAATTTAAAACTGTTGTTGGAGCAACTGTAAATGTTTAATAAATGTGCATTAGTAAGAAATTTGTAGTAAAAATATTTAGTAATACCAATGTCATCTCTTTTATGAATGCCTGGATCTGAAAAGACCACAGGTCTGTCCATGTGAATTCCATAAAAGAAAGGATGGTTTAGATTCTTTAGAATTGTTTAGATTTTTGGGATAGCACTTAAAAGGCTTTTATGTAGGGAATGACAAGTCAGGTTTCTAACTTGAGTTCCCTGAGGGCTGACTGGAAGGGCAGAGTGGACTAGAGCCAGGAAAGCTGGGTAGTGACTCCTGAATTAGTCCAGGTTAGGAGGTGAGCATTTAAATTAAGGAAGAAATGGAGAAGGAAAGGAAGTCATCAGTTTTCAGAAGCTAAATTGACAGAATTTCACTTTTGATTGGCTGTGGAGAAAGAGACGACTCAAGAATAGCTTGAAGGTTTCCATTTTGGAAGAACTGAAAGGCTGATATCACTACTTATGAATTAGAGATGTAGATCAAGGTGTATGCAGAGGAGGTGACTAAGTTCATCTGTTAATTATAAGTATTTCCAAAGACTCAATTAGATTAATGTTATTCCTGGACCCTCTGCCTCTACTAAAGACAGTAGCGATTGAAAACGGCATTTATTACAGAAATAACTACTGATGTTCTTAGGTAAGTTAATCATCAAATAATCTCATCTACCTTTTAAATCAGTGTGAGTTAGGTTCATTGTCTGTGAGGCCTGTGGCTTCAGCCCTTAGAATCTTTTTGCAACCTAATAATATAGCTAACCTTTTGGATTGGTACTAACACAATTTTCTCAAAATAGAAGGCGAATATATATTTTATTCAGCCTCTAAGATTTAATGATACACACAGTGAATAATGTTTGGAACCTGTAGGAAACTTCATCTAACATTCAGAAAATAGTTGACAAAATTTTATATTCATCTAAGGGAAGTAGATATCAAAATTCTCCAGTTGGTAACAATAGTGAAGCTAAGTGTTTCTAGGTTTCTAAAGTTGAAGAAACTATAACTAGAAGGTTTAAAAAAAATTTTTTTTAATTTTAAAAATAGGGAGGCATCCTAGAGCCTGGCACAATATCTGGCACAGATTAGAAAGTCAATAAATGTGAAATATGTATATTTATATTTGAAGTGTAACATGAACAGCTGCCCATACATTTTAACTTGCCTAAATATTAGAAGCAGTTATTTATGTATTTTATTATAAAACAAATAAAAACATTTAATAACTCAGTATAACTCTAAACACACACACTATACTTATTTACTCATCACCTATTCTGTTTTAATAACTTACTCCTAAAAATTTTTATGGTTATACAATATTAACAATATAGTTCATATTTGAATTTTTTGGAAATAGACAATTGCAAAATATATAAACTTCATGGATAAGAAAAGTTTTCCATGTGTTTCATGATCATTAGAAATTTAACTTTCTTATACATATTTCTGGAATTTTTAAGATCTGATGAGACATGACAATAGATGATGAATTATTTTTCTTCTTACACAGTTATCTCATTTATCCATTTTCTTTAATAAACTATTATTCACACGATGAGGCTTTTTGATTCTGCTGGTTTTTTTCATTCTGTAGCATCATCTGCTTTATCCTCTGAGAACTCCCCTATGCTATTCACCATTCCCATAGACACAATCCTTAATGTAACTTAACTTAAAACTTCAGTTCACTTTATCCAATATTAAGTACCTACCATGTGCTGCAATGGGTGAAAAAAAAGTTAAATTCCTTCTTATATCATTTCTTCCTCTTTGGTGATATCAATGACTACTATATGTTCCAGCTATCCGGCTTCTGGATATTTATCTGAAGTTAATTTGAAATGATTATGTGTATCCCTGTGTTCACTGCATTATTCACAATAGCTGAGATATGAAAACAACTTACCTGCTCATTGATGGATAAATAAAGAAGATGAGGTGTATATATATATATATGCAGTGGAATACTACTCAGTCATAAAAAGATGAATTGTTGCTATTTGCAACAGTGGAATATAAAATTAATAATAAATGAACAAAACAAAAGCAAAAGCATAGATACAGAGAATCCTGTGTTCACTGCATTATTCACAATAGCTGAGATATGAAAACAACTTACCTGCTCATTGATGGATAAATAAAGAAGATGAGGTGTATATATATATATATGCAGTGGAATACTACTCAGTCATAAAAAGATGAATTGTTGTTATTTGCAACAGTGGAATATAAAATTAATAATAAATGAATAAAACAAAAGCAAAAGCATAGATACAGAGACTAGAGTAGTGGTTATCAGAGCAGAAGAGGGGTAGGAGAGGGCAAAGTGGGTCAATTGTATAGTGATTGATAGAAATGAAACTTGGTGGTAAGCACACTGTAGTGTATACAGAAGTCAAAATATATTATACACATAAACATATAATACTACAAATCAATGTTACCTTAAAAAATCAGGAGTGACATTGTTCTGAAAATTCAATGGATCTTTTATGCTATAACTTCTAAACCTCCCTTTCCTCATTTATAAAATGGAGATCAAAACAGTACCCACTTGAAAAAGAATAAATACATGTATATGTATAACCGAATCACCTTGCTATATAGCTAAAACTAATACAACATTGTTAATCAATTACACTCCAATATAAAAAAAATTAAGTTGTACCCACATTATAAATTTGTGGAGGGAAAAAAAAGCAATGTTTTCTATAAACACCTTAAAACAGTCTCTGAAACATAGAAGGTATTCAATCAATGTTGACTTCTATTTTCTTTGTATGGATCCATTTTTCAAACCAATATGATAGATTATTATGGGCTATGTATGCTTGATACACTTACATCTAATTATTGTCCTTAAAATTCTGTGAACAAATGCCTTTCTGTAGCCAGTATCAAAATTTTCATTCCACCATATTTATACCTACTTAAGTAATCATTTTCTGCAGCCTTGGCCCAGGTGATACAAATATGAGTAAGATCTGTATCCAGTATAGAATTTTAGTTCAATAAATACTCTCTCCCTTCATATTTTCCTAATGTGAGACATCTGACATTAACTTTTCCTGGTTAAATCTCCCTAGTCTTTCCTCTTTGTCTATTTAAATTTACTGACTATTTTTTAATATTAACTACAATGTATCAATGAATCAACTTTGCTGCCTTGAATTCTTCTTTACACAACATTTTTACTCACATGGGGTGTTTTTTTTTCCAATAGGAAAATTATATCTAAAATGATTTATCCCTGATCTCTTCTTCCTCTACATCTGTACAGGTTATTTTGTGATATCAAAAATCAAACTTGTGAGACAGCTTAGTAATTGTTGAGAAACAAAGAACTTTAGGGTCAAACAGACCTATCTGATTCCTACCTATGTAACTTATCTGCATGACCTCAGTCAGCTTATTTGACATCTTTGTCCTTTTTTCATCTTTATGATGAAAATAACCGTACCTACTTTTGAGGGTTATGATGAGGATAAATTGAGAGAGTGAAGTAGAGAGCTTTGTACAATGCCCTTGTTATCTCAGTATCATTGGAAAGAGAAGAATTGAAGGGAGATTAAATTATCGCTATTGAATTATTGAATATATTGTTCTTGTAAGCTTCCAGAATTTCCTATATTCATAGTTCATATAGTTCTATATGAACTACGCAGTCCCAACTTTAAAAATCTTAGCAATTTAATTTGAATATTAGAAAAAAATCAGTTTCTAGATGAACTATTAATGTATGCATGCTCAGTCACTTAACTGTGTCTGACTCTGTGACCCCATGAACTTTGTAGCCTGCCAGGTTCTTCTGTCCATGGGATTTTCCAGGCAAGAATACTGGAGTGGGTTGCCATTTTTTTCTCTAGGGTATCTTCCTGACCCAGGCATCGAAACCAGTGTTTCCTGCATTTGTCTCCTGAAATGACAAGCGGATTCTTTACAACTTGAGCCACCTGGGAAGCCCTACCTTATTTGGAAATAGTGTCATTGCAGATATTATTTCAGAAGGGTGGGCCCCTCACCCCTGTGACAAGTGTTCCTATAAAAGGGGATAATTTGGAGATAAACATGCACACAGTGAGAAAGTCATGTGAAGATGAAGGCAGAGATTGAGCTGATACTTCTGCAAGCCAAAGAACATCAACCAGAGCTGGCAAAGCGCCAGAAGAGAGGAGAGGCACCAAACAGATTTTTCTTCACAGGTCTTAGAAGGGATCAAACTGTTTTCCTTATTTTTATTGAAGTATACTCAATTTGCGGGCTAAGTCACTTCGGTCATGTCAGACTTTTTGTGACCCTAATGGACTGTAGCCCACCAGGCTCCTTTGTCCATGGGATTCTCCAGGTAAGAATACTGGCATGAGTTGCCTTGCCTTCTTCCGGAGGATCTTCCCAACCCAGGATGGCATCTGCATCTCTTGTGTCTCCTGCATTGGCAGGCACGTTCTTTATCACTACCACCACCTGGAACTTGACTTGTGTTAATTTCTTCTGTACAGCAAAGTGACTCAGTTATACAAATACATATTCATTTCATACTCTTTTCCATTATGGTCTGTCATAGTTCTCTGTGCTATACAGCAGGTCTTTGCTATTTATCCATCCTATATATATCAGTTGGAATCTGCTGATCCCAAACTCCCATTCCTTTCCTTGGATTTGTGGCCTTCAGACCTGTGAGACTGCACCTTTCTATTGTTTGAGCCACCCATTTTGCTGTCCTTTGTTATTGTAGCTCTAGGAAACTAATACATCATATTCCATAACTAACTAGAAAATGCTTAGCTTCAATTATAATACAAACACATATACATACATATGCACTGATATGTATAAAGAATATATAAACCAGAAAATGTGTTTGATTAACTGACTGTTTAAAGTAGACTGCTGATTGAAATATTGAGCAATTAAACATAGAATTCAATTACAAACATTAGAGTCTCCAATTGAGAAGAATAAGGAAAGAAAAGCTTTCTTGTGTTAATTTCTTCTGTACAGCAAAGTGACTCAGTTATACAAATACATATTCATTTCATACTCTTTTCCATTATGGTCTGTCATAGTTCTCTGTGCTATACAGCAGGTCTTTGCTATTTATCCATCCTATATATATCAGTTGGAATCTGCTGATCCCAAACTCCCATTCCTTTCCTTGGATTTGTGGCCTTCAGACCTGTGAGACTGCACCTTTCTATTGTTTGAGCCACCCATTTTGCTGTCCTTTGTTATTGTAGCTCTAGGAAACTAATACATCATATTCCATAACTAACTAGAAAATGCTTAGCTTCAATTATAATACAAACACATATACATACATATGCACTGATATGTATAAAGAATATATAAACCAGAAAATGTGTTTGATTAACTGACTGTTTAAAGTAGACTGCTGATTGAAATATTGAGCAATTAAACATAGAATTCAATTACAAACATTAGAGTCTCCAATTGAGAAGAATAAGGAAAGAAAAGCTTCAAAATTATAACAGTTTTTTATATCAGAAGTGTCCCTAAATATATTTCCTCCTCTTTGAAGTCTAAGAGGATGTAGCTATCTCTAAATTGCCTCTCTCAGTTTTTAACAACTCCCTAAATGGGTTTCCTGAGCCCAGGAGAAGAGCAGAAGATCTTTCCCTGTCAGCATTCTTGGTTCATATCACACTGGCTAGTTGCCTCTGTGGAATTCTGATTTTCTTATGAGACCGCTTTTCCCATTTGCCTTGCATTTCTTTTTGTGTCCCTTTCTGTGAACCCTGGGAGGGTAAGATTTAGAACAGTTTTACAAAACTTAAGAAATACCTAGTTGACCAATGCCTACAAATCAGCAAACCATGTACCCTTTTTTCCTGCAGAAAAACCATGGTTGATCATTTAGGCACATCTTATCATAAAACCTTCCCTCCTAAAACTATTAGGGGACCACTCGTAGTTGAAAAGATCTCAGTTCAGGGCCGCAACATTTTAATGTTCGGTTGTTCACTGGAACATAGTTGCAGCTGCTTCTGTGAGGAAAATATCTTAGGGATATCGTTTAGAAGATTTTTCGTTTACAGAAATAGGTCATAGTGATTAAAAACATCAGCTCTGGAGTTAAACTAGACTAGATTCAAATAGCTGGTGGTTTTGTTCTATGGCTATAATAGCCAGTGGTCCTGGGATTATTAAGTAACCTTCATAAACAGAGTCCTCATCTCTTATAATAATAATACAATCTTGCAAGGTTTGGGGGAGGATTAATGAGATAATGTATGTAAAGTACTTAGCATAGCACTTGGAGCAAAGTGTTGAATATGAAATGCTCAGTAAAGGCATATTGTATTCTTCTTAGCAGTGGTATGCATTAGTCACTCAGTCGTGTCTGACTCTTTGTGACCCCATGGACTGTAGCCCACCAGGCTCTTCTGTCGATGGGATTCTCCAGGCAAGAATACTGGAGTGGAATGCCATTCCCTTCTCCAGGGGATCTTTCCGACCCAAGGATGGAGCCTGGATCTCTTGCATCAGCAGGCAGAGTCTTTGCAGTCTGAGCCACCAGTAAAGCCCACTTTAAATGAGGTGGTGGTTTAGTTGCTAAGTAATGTCTGACTCTTGGGACCACATGGACTGTAGTCTGCCAGGCTCCTCTCTCCGTGGGATTCTCCAGGCAAGAATACCTGAGTGGGTTGCCATTTCCTTTTCCAGTGGTAGTAATGTCAATAGTATTTCCAGTTTTCAGAGTCATAATCAACAATGGGACATTTCAGCTTGGTAGACTGAATGCCTTTACAGTGATCATAAGGCATCTAAACGTGTTCAGGATTATTTAGCCACTTCTTATAGACACGATCTAAGTTGGACCTCTGAATATTAGGACATGGAATTTGAAATCACTCACTGGTATATGATGTGGCATTCTTTGCTACCCACCAGGGTTCACTCAAGGAAAACCCAATGTATGACACAAAGATATAATCAAGATACGAACTGTAAATAATTACTTTTAATCACACAGCTCATTGAAAGGCAAAGTAAGAAGTTTTCAACACTCTACCGTTTTCAGGATTTTGTACTCTGCCCACGTTTAGTTCCTCTGTTAGACCTGCCATTTTGTGTGTAATATAATACTGCTTAAGGTTATCAATCTTTGAAAAAGTATACCATTGCTTCATAGCCACTCCTGCTTTGCAATACAAATGACATAATTACTTGTTCTGGCTGGAGGGGGTCCAGTTTCTCTAGTTCATTTTTTAAATGCAAATCTTATTAAGTATTTTATCCTAAAATGGCTAATGCAAAAAGGGCAGTCCTAGACTAAGATGGACAACATGCCTAAAAAATAAATACTAGGCAAATAATGAAACCTGAATTAAATCAGTGCACTGGAAACCAAATTGATTACTTATTGAAATATGTTAACATGGTGTAATGGGTAACAGCCAAAGTCAGATATACAATAATATTCCATGAATCATTGTCAGATAATCACAAAGTTTTATATGAGCAATAAGAAATTTTAAAATCTTTGCCACCAAAATCTAGATGCTCATAAAAAAATTACAGGTAGTTATCTGTGTATTATTTAGTTCAGTTTAAGGACTCTTCTTTTTACAAGTCCTCTTTTTTTTTGCTTTTCTCTAAAAGTCATAGGTCTGTTGTCAAATAGAATAATGGACAATTCTTCTATAGACATTCTGCAAGAAACTTCTACAAATGCTAAATGCATTATTTCTACTCAATTCATTTTAAGATTTCAGCTATGCAGCAAGGTTTTTTGAAAAGTTATTTTTATTTGAAAATGTGTAATACATATAAAAATATATTTTTCACACTTTCATATGTGTGCAGTTTAAAGAATAGAAAAATAAATGTTTTTGCACTGTACAGACCACTCTCATAGCCTAAAATACTTGTAGTTTCTGTCTTTGGAGATACCTGCATGGAGCAATGCCTTTTAAGAGACTGCTTTAATTTTGAAACTATACTGAAAACAACTAATTGTTGGGTTGCTTTAAATATTGGTTTCTAGAATGTATCCATTCCCATTGTAGTTTAAAAAAAATTTTTTTTAATTTGTTTCAAAGTCCAGTTCAAACAATTTGCAATGTAATTTTGAAAACCGAAATGTTAATACTTCCTATGTGGCTCAGTAGTAAAGAATCACCCTGCAGTGCAAGAAAATGCCTACAATGCAAGAGATGTAGGTTCGATCCCTGAGTGGGGAAGTTCCTCTGGGGAAGAGATTCATACCCACTCCAGTATTCTTGCTGGGATAATCCCATGAACAGAGGAACCTGGTAGGCTACAATTCATGGGATCGTAAAGAGTTGGACATGACTGAACACACGCATGCACGTGCGCACACACACACACACACACACACGTTTGTTCAGTGTTTAACAAGTACAGAGCAATTCACAACTGTTCTTCTTTGTCAAATTATTTGTAAACTTGAAAGGTATAATTCCTGAGCAATGTTTATTAATTTCACAACATTTAAATAATAGTAAGGGAAAGCTGGGACAGCAAATCAATGCAAATGCTAATAAATGTACTACTTTTGAACTTTAGATTTGGTCTTTTATGCCTCAGTTTCCCCATAGATATGCTTGAAAAATATACGAACCACCTCCCAGGAGTGACAAGATATTTGAGTATTTCAGTATGCCTGATCAAAGAGAGCTCAACAAAGAGGGGAAAGACCATTGACTCATGCTGGGAAGAAAGTGACTTCATTAGCACATCCTAGGGGTGCCCCTTTGAAAGTGTGTTAAATTGTGTTAACAGTTTGGTTCAGAGGCGGGAGTGAGACTAGTTTGAACTTGTCTCATTAATATACTAGTGTGATTCGGAGGTGGGTTTTGCAAGCCTGTTACAGTATTTTCTCACTGCTCTCTCCAGAATTCTTACACTGTCTACCTCTCAGCAGCTGACTGTTATCAGGGCTCCGTTCTTGAGTGATTTCTAGCCCTAGGACTCAGTCATCACAGACTATTAGCAGTTCATTTTCCCAAGAAAGGGTCATTTCAATGTATTATTGTCTTATTTCAGCAGCCCTTTGTCTTCCCCTTGAAGAAGAAACTAACCACCTTGCTTTCCAGAGAGGCCGGCACTGAGGGAAGCATATTGTTTCTTGTGATGAGAGATGTAGAAGGAGGCCCAAGTGACTGGACACACGCCCTAAGGGTTATCTGTGCAGCCAATAATTAAGTTCTTAGAGGCTGATTACTTTCTGTTGCTTAGATGCAAAGCAAACAGAAGTGTCGTACATAGGATAAAAGCCAAAGCGCTGAGTATGTGTAAACCTCTTTTGGAAGATTTATTACATGTCACAATGTGGCTATAACTTATTCTCATCTGTCCCCCTTGGCACTTACCAACAGTGATGAAAATGGAGAGTCTTTACTCGGGGAACTCTTGACTGCATTACTATTAAATTATTTGCATATTGGTAGCACAGAGGGATCCTAGGATGGCATTTTTCCAAGTTTCATTACCCTAACCTTCACCACTCAATAATAGTTCCCACAATTCCGATGAGGTGGAGAGAAAACCATGGAACTCTTTGCCTTCTGAGTATTTTTACTGTTGCTGCTGCTGCTAAGTCACTTCAGTCGTGTCCAACTCTGTGTGACCCCATAGACGGCAGCCCGCCAGGCTCCCCCATCCCTGGGATTCTCCAGGCAAGAATACTGGAGTGGGTTGCCATTTCCTTCTCCAATGCATGAAAGAGAAAAGTGAAAGTGAAGTCGCTCAGTCTGTCTGACTGTTAGCGACCCCATGGACTGCAGCCCACCAGGCTACTCCATCCATTGGATTTTCCAGGCAAGAGTACTGGGGTGGGGTGCCTTGCCTTCCCCGATTTTTACTGTTAACTAATGAAAAATGCAGTTAATGACACTAAATGAAAGAATGGAAGGATGGAGAAATGGATGGGTAGAAGGACTCAGTTGCTAACAGAGAAAAGTATATGGGTCATGGTGGGAGGAGTTTAAATGAATGAGTACAATTCTATTGCAAAGCCACAGAGCCCCCTATTGGTAATACAATATAGTTTATCTTGCTTATTGTCATTCTATTTTGAAGAACACTCCCATCATTAGATCACTTGTTATGCCATCAACAGATAGCCATGGATCTTTCTTGGTCCAACTGTGTGCCTCCCACTAACTTCCAAATATATTCACCTGGATATGCACTACCATATACTCACCTTAACAAGACCTAAAGTAGAGTTCAACATTACCATCATCTTTTTGTTCCATCTTCCTATGCTTAAAATTGGGCTTTCCTGGTGGCTCGGTGGTAAAGAACTGCCTGTCAATGCAGAAGAAGTGGGCTCACTCTCTGATCTGGGAAGATCCCCTGGGGGAGGAAATAGCAACCCATTCCAGTATTCTTGCCTAGGAAATCCCATGGAGAGAGGAGCCTGGCGGGCTACAGTCCATAGGGTTGCAAAAGAGTCGGACTTGACTCAGTGACTAAACAACTAATGTTTAAAATTACCAGTGTCTTTATGGGCTATTTCTAATCATTGTTAGCTTGTCTTTTAAACATCTAATCTTCCCCCACTTTATGTACAAATGAGATCTAATTTAAAGTAAATTTCTGATCAATTAAGGTCATGTTTCCTACTGTCCCCTTGGATTTAGAATCTTCCACCCTGCTCTACTATCAACACATTAATACATTTTATTAGCAGAATCAGGATAGCTTGGGATGACACTGGAGACAACTAAAGGGCTCTCAAATCTGTAGTAGCCTCCCAAAGTCATCTCAAGTTGATTCATGTAATTATTTAAATAAAAAGAGAATCAGCAAATATGTGTTTGAAATCATTTTCAACCCAATATTATTTTTGCTGATCTGTGTTACACACTTTAAACTTTTAAAATATATTTGCTACGGTAATGCAACCTGAAGGCAAGTCACCTGAATCTGTTTTCAGGTACAGATTCGTCCCAAACCTCCACCAACACAAAAATTCAGGAGTCATTACTCCTCTTCTTCCACCCTGACATTTTTCAGGTTGGTTTCCTCATGTGCATCCCTGCACCAAAATCTTAATCCGCTCATGCTCAGCTGATGTCTGAAATAACCATAGTCTCCACATCTATCCCATTCCATACTGCTTTAACCCAATTAGTCCTCAATTCAAAACTCTTACTCTTCTTAGAAATTCTTCCCCATTGAACCCAAATCCTTGGTTCATCCACAGATCTATGCAATCCCTCTTTTGTTAGTCATACAAATTATTTTAAAATTCAATAAGTAATTAATTAATTTGAAGTGCAAGAGAGTGTTTAAATAGAATATTTACATTTCTGTCCCATTTTCAGCTTTTTCTGGATTCTCTTAATCTGGTATCCTTTAAATATTATTCTTCCTTAATCTTATTTTTAAAAATTCTTCTTTCTTTGGCCCTTGTACAATCTTCCTTGAAAAATCTCAACATCCCTTACAACTTCTTTTAACTACTACCAGCATACAGACAACTGCCAATGCCCAGTCAACATTCTTATCAGGGTAGACTGGAATTCGTTCCAACTCAGCAAACCTATTTATTCAACAATCATTTATTAAGAGACTTTCAGTTTGGGCCATGACAGAGTACTTAGTCTTGTAATCAAATTTCCACCATAAACAAACAGAAAACCTAGAAAAAAATATAAAAGGGAACTGTAAGTATTCAACAGTAACTGAGGTAAGGCTACATACAACACATGAATATGGAGAGGCCCACGAGTGAGCATCATAATTACCTATCAGGGCCTTGGATAGCTCCTGGACCAACCATAAGCTGAGAGAACTTCTGGGATGCCTAGCTGAAAACAGCTGCTGGACAAGAGCATAGAGTACTCAGTTAAGCCAGTTCTGTTATGCCAAGCTTAGGACCCTTGCAGGGGAAGCCTTGGACACTTAAATCAAAAATCCAAAAGGAAACCAATACAAATAGGATTATCCAATTTGCTACATAGTTTCCAATAGAAGCCAGAGGGAGTAAAGATGATCTTTTCAATAAGTGATTCTGGAGCAAATGCATATCTCTATGGGATATAAACACCTTGAACCTTTCCACATACCATACAGAAAAATTAATTTGAGGTCGATATTAGACCTAAATTTGAAAGTTAAACAATCAAATTTCTGAAAGAACCACAACACACTATCTTCATGAAATTGGATGAGATAAAGTTTCTTTAAAAGAACATAAAAAGGACTAATAGATATAGGAAAAATAATAAATTGGACTCAAGAACTTCTGCTTATCAAAAGAAAGCAAGCCACATCTGAGAAAATATATTTGCAATACCTCTGACAAAGGAATTGCATCCAGATTTATAGAGAACTCCAACAAATGAATAAGAAAAAGACAACCAATCCAACTAAAAATGTGTAAAAGAATTAAAGAGGCAGGGACTTCCCTGGTGGCTCAGTAGTTAAGAATCTGCCCTGCAATGCAGAGGACATGGGTCTAATCCCTGTTCAGGGAACTAAGATCCCACCTGCGGTAGAGCAGCTAAATCCACTTGCTGCAACTAAGGAGCCTGAGAGCCACAACTAGAGAGTTCACGTGTGCCTCAAGGAAAGATCCTGCCTGCACCTAAGACCAGACAATAACTATTTAAAATTTAAAAAAAGAATCGGAGAGGCATTTTACAAAAGATAATATTCAAATGGCCAATTAGTATATAAAAACTTGCTCAACATCATTGCTCATTAAGGACATAAATGTAAACTCTATCTACAAGGCTAAAATCAAGGACTAACAATATTGATTGCTGGCAAGGATATGAAACAACTAGGACTCATATTTAATTTGGGGGTGTATAGACTGGCCCGGCCATTTTTAGGAAGCAGTAATACGTTATAAGGCTAATCATGTACTTATCAAATGACCAGTCAATGTAATACCTAGGTATATACTTAAAAAATAGTGTGCACTTAGTTGCTTAGTCATATCCAACTCTTTGCCACCCCAGTACTGCAGCCTGCCAGGCTCCTCTGTCCATGGAATTCTCCAGGCAAGAATACTGGAGTAGTTTGCCATGCCCTCCTCCAGGGGATCTTCCCAACCCAGGTATCGAACCCAGGTCTCCCACATTGCAGGTGGATTCTTTATCATCTGAACCACCAATAGTGTAAACATCCACAAAAAATAATAGGTACAAAAAATATTAATAGTAACTTTGTTCATATGAATGAAAAGCTATAAATGGTTCATATGCTCATGAATAAGACAATGAAGAAATTCATGACATATTTATGCAACAGAAATCTATAGCATAATAAAAAAAAATAAACATAATAACATGGATGAATCTCAAGAACATGCTAGGTGAAAAAGTCAGACTCCAAAAAAGTAAATACAGTCTGATTCCATTTATGGAGTCCATATGTAGTTTAAGATCACTAAAATTAATTCACTGCATAAGAGTTAGAACAGAAATTACCTCTGGTGGTGCAGAGAAGGTGCTGACTAGAAGGGGCAACAAGGAATGTCCTGGGAGGTTGGAATTTTTCTATGCCTTCATCTGAATAGCACTTATATGGAAGTCTACAATGTAAAAATGACTGAGCTCTACACTTGAGCTTTGTATACATTACCATATCATATAATTTATCAATAAATAAATGAAAAGTACACATGTGTACAAGTAATCTTTATATTATATTATTATTATATCATTATGATGGGGTTGCCACTGTATTTAGAGTTAGGACTTAAAAGATGAATGAATATCCTAGCACACAATCTATGGGTAGAGTTGGGAAGACAGCCATTTCAACAGACAAATTAAAATATCATACCATTAATTCATTTTCAGAGTTATTATCATGTTACTGTGAAAATATCTAGGGCAGAAACAACTAAGTCTTTTGAGAGTTGATGGAGAATTCTTCACTCAAGAACCAATTTTGAGCTTGGAATTTCAAAAGAAACAGAAATGTGTTGGAGAGTGAGAAAATAGGTTAGGTGAAATTTGATATTTCAGAAAGACTAATTAATAAATGTGTATATATATATATATATATATACATATAGTGAGCCCTCTACTTGAGAAACTTTGTCATAAGAAGCCACCATACTGGCAGGAGTATAACAAGTCCCATCAGCATTTGTGGACAGAAGGAAAGATTGAGAATCTGCTTTAGGGCAAGACCACGGTGAGCCAAGATAGGAAAGATGAGGATCTCATCAAAGGCAAAGGCAGAATTTCAAGCTGTGGGTGTGCGTGCTCAGTCACTCAATCTTGTCTGACTCTGTGACCCCATGGACTGTAGCCCACCAGGCTCCTCTGTCCATGGGATTTCCCAGTCAGGAATACTGGAATGGGTTGCCGTTTCCTTCTCCAGGGAATCTTCCCAACCCAGGGACTGAAGCCACATCTCTTGTGTCTGTCTCCTGCATTGGCAGGTGGATTCTTTACCACTGCACCACCTGTGAAGCCTGAATTTCAAGCTATTTCTGAATGAAACATAATTATACTTATAGTCTGATTGGAGGGGCAAGATAAAATCTATTCTTCCAATCGTGGAGAATATTATCCTTGTATATTTCTGGGTTTCCACCTTGTCATGACACTGAAATAGACACTTCCTGACCTATTTCTTACTAAAAACAATATTACATTAATTATAAATGAATGAGAATTTTTCTCAAAGAGTGTATTTTTTTTTTGCTTGATATAAATGGATTTTATTGAGAATTGTCTTTTTTTCTTTTTTTTACACGAACTCCCAAACATGAACCCCCCTCCCACCAAAGAGTGTATTTTTAAGGTTCACCATGTCCCTCTTGGAACCTGACAAATGCCACTCTGAAATAGTCCTCTGGTTTTGTGGCCAGATTGCATGCAATCGTAGGGGAATATGGGTAGTTTTCTATCTGACTTTTTTACATGTCTTACTCTTTTCCATACAATTTATGTTACACTGAGAAGTTGGAGATTCCTCACCTTTCATCTATAAAAATATTCTGTGTTGTCAAACTCTTTGAGCAGTACATCTGCCGAGCTTTCATGTTCCATCTTTCCCATTAAAAATCTGCACCATGAATAAATACCGCCCCCAGTAGTTAGTTAAAATAGTACCCTGCCACCTTTCACCCCTTTTGCTCACAAAGTAATCTAAACCTAGCACATTAAGGGAGAGATCAAAGTGATGTTGCTGTTTTATGTACAGTAGGTGCAGTTGGCTCATTTGTGAGTTACCACTCTCTAGGGCAGAGATAAGGCATATGAACAGTTAGCTGTGGCCTTTCACCTGCAAAATCGAGTTCATAGTGAAATATATGCGATGCACAAAAGAGATAAATAGGAAGAGATGTAGAAATCAACACAAAGAGGGAACGGAGGCAGAAACTAGACAAGATTTAAACGTTTTCTCGATATTAAAATGTCACAGGATTTAGAATGAATAATTACCACAGAATTTAAATTTCTTTGTACCTGCTACCATGGGGAATAGGCCTTATTATCTCCATCCAACAAACACAGGACAGACAGACCAGGCACCATGCAACCTCTATTCATATGTTAACCCCTGAAAGTACCCTGCTAAGCAACTTCTGAAAACTCTTTTCTAAATTTGAACCTGATTTATCTACCAAGTTATGAGCTTCATCACCAGACAGTCTGGTTCAAATATCAAACATTGTTCTTGAAAGGAAAAAAGTTACTCCCCCACCGTCAATGTAATTTTATCCCAGTGGCTGAGGATCACGTTTGCGATCACGGGGCACATTTCACTTTTTCTTTTGTCCTCCACTCCTTTTATAGAAAAATCACATTAATGCCAGCCAGTATGTGGAATGCAGATGTCCAGACACTTCAGAAAAGTTCCGGAAGGAAAATGGCAGGTTTGACAAAACAGGCAATGTACATATCTTGCAGTATTTCTTTTAAGGATGTCTTCAGTTTTGTGCCATGTAGCAGATTTGTGAGCTGAGGATCATTGCATTATATTTAGCATAATATTGTCTTTCAAGAGCAGACAATATATTTTTTAAAAATCTTTTTACTGTACCACATAAGTAAGTTCAGGCATGCCAAATAATTGTATTAAAAATTCTTTTTAATATTTAATTTTTGTTGGCTGCACCAGGTCTTAGTTGCAGGGGATCTTTATCTTCAACATATGGGATCTAGTTCCCTGACCAGGAATCAAACCCAGGTCCCCTGCACTGGGAGCATGGAGTCTTAGCCCACTGGACCACCAGCGAAATCCCCAAATAATTTTAAAATGATGTTTTAATAATTTTATAATTATAAATTTATAATTTTAAAATAATTTTTAATAACTTTAAATTTTAAATAATTTTAAAAGGACAATACTGGGTCCTTTCAGAAAGGCAACTGGGGATACTGTAAGACATTTAATCTGGATTTTTCACTTTCTATGTGACAAACTACCAACAAGTTACCTTCTGATAAAACTCATGAACAAACATATCTGTAAAGAGTTAATGTCCATCTATTCTAACTCTTACTATCTCTCATTTATGCACTCATTCATCTTTTCCAAACCAATTTTGGGATCCCTTCCATCAGGGCATGTTTGCAAAAGGATGGACAGTGTCTTCCTTCTCTTTTGAAAATATTTAAACTTTGGAAAGTGATCCTGCTAAGAGTAGTGGACAGGGAGAGAAGAGAGTGACTTGCCTTCACAAATGGCCAGAGGAAGGAAAGGCTATTTCCCCAGGCTGGGGAATCTGAGGTCTCCAAAGCTTCAAGAATTTGAAAGCCAGCTTGCTCCAACCATCCATGAAGATGATAAAATGGAAGTGTATTGGGGATTAGTCTGGGGCAAATTTCTGGAAGCCACTTAATTCTGGGCACAGGATCTTCTTGTTTTCCAAGAGTCAAGTGTCACCAGATTTGAGGGATCAAGAACCAGAGATTCATCCTGTCACACAGGCACTTCTACATTACGCTTCAAACAGGCGTTTCTGACCATTATCTACCACTCTCAAAGAGATTTTTTTTTTCCAGAGCATAGCCTTTGGTTGGTTAAAGTCACCCTACTTTGGTTCATAACATGCCCTCTCTCTGGGATATGCTCTAAACATTTCTCCCAAACTGTGTAATCTTACTCATCTTCTAAAGACTAGTCTTCTTCCTACAGGAAGTCTTCATGGAGTATTCCAGGTTTTAATAAGCTTCCTTTTCTCTAACTAAATCATTTATGTCTTTGTTCCTCACTTCAAGATTAATTGCAACAGTTTTCATTTTAATGTAGTTATTACTATTCAATTATTTAAATGGCCTGAACTTATATAATTTTAAGCTCTCTGAAGGCAGTAATCATGTTATATCATTCTTCATATTAACCACAGTGCTTTGAGAAACATTATTGCTTGGTGGTTAATATTTAGCATAGATACTGAAACCAGACTCGCTGGGATTAAGTCCTGGTTCAACCACTAACTAGCTGCATGTCCTCAGACAAGTTACTTAATTTTTATGCCTCAGGCTTCTCTTCAGTGCTATATAAGCGTAACGTTAGCAATTATTTCAATAGAGTTGTGAAAATTAAATGAGTCTATACATTTAAAGAGTTAGAGTAGCACCTAATAAATGTTAGCTATAGCAGCAATTTTAAATTATTATTGTAATTTTGTTCACAGTTTTCCTGGAATATTCTCTTTCATTGTTTTTACTTATGCAAATTCAATTAGAAAATATTTCTTTTGTTTCTTTTAGTACAAAGCCCTGTTCTACACACCATGGAGATGGAAAAACATATGCAAAATATTTCTCTCTCAATAAACTTAGAACATGAAGAGTACCTATTCTTTAAGAAAAACTTACTTCATCTGCTTGATCAAGTCTTTCTGAAAGTTTTCTCTGAATGTGCCCTTGTTGGTCAGCGTCTCCTTCGTGTCCAACTCTTTGCGACCCCATGGACTGTAGCATGCTAGGCTTCCCTGTTCTTCACCATTGCCCAGAGTTTGCTCAGACTCATGTCCATTGAGTCAGTGATGCCATCCAACCAGCTTGTCCTGGCCTATCACATGTCATAGCTTGCATAGACACTAGTTCAATCTCAGGGTTGGAAAGATCCTTAGAAGGAAATGCAACCCACTCCAGTATTCTTGCCTGGGAAATCCCATGGGCAGAGGAGCCTGGAGGGCTACAGTCCCAAGGATCGTAAAGAGTCAGACATGATTGAGTGACTGAGCACATCTTGGCCTTATTTGTCATTATTTCTTTAGCACAAATCTCAACAAAAGCAAATGTGTATGTGCTCAGTCTGACTCTGCAACCCCATGGACGTAGCCTGCCAAGTTCCTCAGTCTATGGGATTTGCCAGCAAGAAGAGTAGAGTGGGTTACCATTTCCTTCTCCACGGGATCTTCCCAACACTGGGATCGAATCCATGTCTCTTGTGTGTCCTGCATTGCAGGCAGATCCTTTACCACTGTGCCACTTGGGGAGCCTCAAGAAAAGTAAATACTAGTTCTATTAGAAATGCCTTTTTGTTGGAAGAGGCTGTTTCCACAGTGTTGATCTTTGCAGTAATGCCAATTAGAAATTCTAACAATTTTAGTCAAGAAATTATGAAGTTAATTTTCAAAAACTATTATATGTGTGTGTATATATATATGTATGTATAATTCTTGCAGTAGGGCGAAAATAACTTTTTCAAGGATATTACATAGGTCTTATGTTTTGAATTTTTCTAAGTGGATCTTACAACTCATAAGCTATTAAAAATTCAAGGTTGTCTTGGAATAGAATCTGAAGGTACAGTGTCTCTAAGTACAACACAACATTCGATTCTATATCTTATAAAAAGATAATAAACAACACAATCATGTATGATTTTTAATTTTCCACTTTTGATCCTGAGTGGTTTGCCTGTTATTGATCTTCTTGGAGGTCTAGGGTTACAACTATATTTACAACTTTTAGAATTAGAATTCTGATTTGATTATATACCTTTTTATAACCCTACATCTAGCACTCAGCCTGGAAGGAAGGACTAATAAATATTTGCTGCATGCAGAATGGATGAAAATTCTCTTCTGTTAATACAATATCAAAGAATAAAAGAGATTATTTGACAAATGTGTTTTTAGCATAAATCAAACTTCATGGTAAGAATTTGATTGAATGATATATTTTAACAATTTGAAGAAATCACATTTAGAAAAAATAAAACTCAAGGGGAAGTTACTCTTTGTTTATACATTTAATAGGGATAAAGAAATAAAATCAGTATGAATAATGGATAACAAGATTCTGCTGTGAAAATTTATTATGTTAACTGGTTAACTGGAACTAGAATTGTGCCTGGCACATTGGCATATTTTAGGTGTTCAATAAATGTGAGCTAAAATTTTTTAAAAGTGAACTTCTTAGTTAAGAGATCAATTGCCTTCTGTTAGATATATTTAAAAGAGAATCTCAGATAAATTTTAAAATAAACAATGCGAGTTATACAAATCTGCTGAGTGAAGCTAACTGAAATATCACTTCCATTCTAATTTTCATTGCTTATGTTCTTTCACTTTCATAGAAAAATTGTTTTCTAAATGAAACTAATATCAAATATGATCTTTGCTTATGAGGAAACCACATAGCAAAGCTGTTGAAGTAGGGTTAAATTTATATTCTGTCAAATCATTTTACTCTAAGAGTTCTTGGAAGTCAAGCATGCTGGCTAATTCTCCAAAGAGAACTGAATATTCCAAAAATAATTCAGAACTCCCACTCGTACCTGCTAAAAGAAAATAGAAGAATAAAAGGAGAGCATAGGAGGTGGGAGAAGAAAGAAAAAGTTAAAAAGAAGAATGGCTGTTCAGTTAAGATGATAATGAATCTTTGAATTACCTAGAGACCAAACAAGTCATGGAATAATTATCTAAGAGTCTTTCCTAGTATCCAGCTTATGCACACAAGCCAAATCTAGTTAAAGCATGTTGAAAATTGAACAGAATCACACACATGCACACACAAATTGAAATAAAATAAATGAGAATTACTTGGAACTATAATGAGACATAACTAGTGATCACAAGAACTAGCAATTTCCATTGTTTAATCTTGTGTTTTAAAACTAGAAAGTACTTTATAATGTTTCATAGCTCAACTATATGACTTTCTACCACCATTCATAAAATGAATTTTTTTCTCATTTGCATAATGTTTCATGATTTTTACATTAAAGATTTGTACTCAGTGATAATTCCATTCACCCATTCATTATTCATTCATTTATCTGTTCATTCAGTGAACATTTATGGTGTGCCTATAGGAGGAGTATTCTTATTGGTCCAGAGAGAGTAGAAATAAATACATGCTTACATAGATATACACACAAAGTACAGTTCCCTAATGGGTTGGTGGAATGGACAATGTAATGGAGACTGGGGAAAGAGATGGATACAATAGAAATTAGTTTTGAAAAAAAGGAGCAATTTTCTCTAATACAGGGGGAAAAATACTAGTGATAATATAAATAATTTAGGAATTATAAGTAGGAGATTCCTGGCAAAATGGAAAATTAGCAGACGGCTGACTTTCTCTACCAGATTAGCCCTGCAGATTTCAGAGATGAGAGATAGAAGCATAGATATAAGAAATCAGTATAATAACTAACAGAAAGCCTGGAAACATTGAAGCCTGCCTCAAATTGGGCAGGGGAAGGGGAGGGAAGTGTTTGATGGTTAATTTTATGTGACCCTGACTGGATCACAGGGTACACTGTTATTTGGTCAAACTATTCTAGGTATTTCCATGAAGGTATTTCTTAAAATAAGATTAACATTTCAATCTGTAGACTAAGTAAAGAAGATTACCCTGCTTAATGTGGGTGGGCTTCATCCAATCAGCTGAAGGACTGAATAGAACAAAAAGACATATCTTTCTGAGTGAGAAAGAGTTCATCCTACCTTACTGCCTTCAAATTCAGACCCTGGCTTTTCCTTTCTTTGGGCTTGAATGAAAACACCAACTTTTCCTGGGTTTCAAGCCTGCTTGTTCTCAAGCTACAGCTGTTCTCTTGGTTCTCAGGCCTTCAGATTAAGCCTGGAACTACATCATCAGCTCCTCTGGGTCCCAGTTCACCCTGCAGACCTTGGGACTGGTCAGCCTCCATAATCACGAGAGTCCATTTCTTTCTTTCTTTTTTTTTCTTTTTAACAGAAAAGCAGATATAATTTGTTCACATTTGTTGTAAAAGAAAAGGTGAATTACATCATGCATATAAATGTATAGTTCACTTTAGATTATATTACCACACAAAGAATCAGAGTATATTTTAGACTGTTAACATGAGTTACTCTGTGAAGAGTCAATTTCTTACAACCTCCCTTTCTCTCCCTCTCCTTCTGTTTCTCTGGAGAACTCAGATTATTATTATTATTGTGTGTGTGTGTGTGTGAGAGAGAGACAGAGAGAGAGAGATTTAGGGGTGAAAATGCAATATTGGAGTAACAATATAAGTGCTGAGTAACAAAAGCACATGCAGGAGTTTAAGATGCTGAATCATTTGTAAGCTGTATTTGTGGCTCTCTCCCATTTGTCCCTGAGAGAATCATTATTTGCCCCATCACAACCATGTAGCAGAAATCAACAGGAAAAAATGTTGACTAGGTATTATGCAGGCTGCCCTAGGCATTCACTCATTGATTCTCACTACTCCAAGTCCTAACTGAGCTTAAGAAACATGTGGGAAGGAGAAGTGTGCCATTTAAGAATGTCAAAGGGGTGAGTGGGACGAATTGAGAGAGTAGCATTCACATAAATACACCATCATGTGTGAAATAGATAGCTAGTGAGAAACTGCTGTATAGAGCAGGGAGCTCAGCTCAGTGCTCTGTGATGACCTAGAGGGGTGGGATGAGAGGGTTGGGAGGAAGGTTCAAGAAGGAAGGGATATATGTATACATATAGCTGATCAGTGTTGTTGTACAGGAGAAACTAACACACACTGTAAAACAATTATACTTCAATTTAAAAAAAAATTTAAAGACAAATTTAAAAAATCTCCAGATTACTTATAATATTCAATACAATTTAAATGCTATGTATATAGTTTCCCAGTATGTGGCAAATTCAACTTTTGATTTTTGGAGACTTCTGGAATTAAAAAATTTTTTTTTACCAAAATAAAAGGCAAAGAATGTCAAAGAAAAAAACAATTGTAACATGTGGTGATGGATGTTAATTAATTTTATCATATTGATCATTTCTCAACATTTACAAATATTGAATTGAATCATTATATTGTGCATCCAAAACTAATACCATATTTTATGTCAAATATATCTCAGTTTAAAAATATCAAAAGAAGATTATAAGAACAAAACATCAACTAAAAAACAATAAGAATTTCAAGCTTTCAACCCCAACACTAGAGTAACTATAAGAGACATAGAACATGGCTAAAATGATCCCATATACATGAATCTCTGAAGAAGAACAAATGTTAAAAATGGTAAGTTTTATAAATGTGAAATTAAAGAGCATAAAATGAGTAGGTGGGAAAAATGAACTCTGAAGAACCTATACTAAGACATATGCTTTCATTTATTTAGAAAAATATTTTTTTTGCATTTTTGTCTGCATGGGATATGGGAAGGTTCCCTGACCAGGAATCAAACCAGCAGTGAAATTGCTGGATCCTCAACCAGTCCATTCTGAAGGAGATCAGCCCTGGGTGTTCTTTGGAAGGAATGATGCTAAAGCTGAAACTCCAAGACTTTGGCCACCTCATGTGAAGAGTTGACTCATTGGAAAAGACTTTGATGTTGGGAGGGATTGGGGGCAGGAGGAGAAGGGACGACAGAGGATAAGATGGCTGAATGGCATCACTGACTCGATGGATGTGAATCTGCGTGAACTCAGGGAGTTGGTGATGGACAGGGAGGCCTGGCGTGCTGCGATTCATGGGGTCGCAAAGAGTCAGACACGACTGAGCAACTGAACTGAACCGAACCAGTAGGCCACCAGGAAACGCCCCCATATTCTTTTAAACACCTCTCTTCTAATTTGGTCCTTCTGATTTCCTTTGGACTAAGAAATCAAATTACAGAGATTCTGAAGGAGATCAACCCTGGGATTTCTTTGGAAGGAATGATGCTAAAGCTGAAACTCCAGTACTTTGGCCACCTCATGCGAAGAGTTGACTCATTGGAAAAGACTCTGATGCTGGGAGGGATTGGGGGCAGGAGGAGAAGGGGACGAACGAGGATGAGATGGCTGGATGGCATCACGGACTTGATGGGCGTGAGTCTGGGTGAACTCCGGGAGATGGTGATGGACAGGGAGGCCTGGCATGCTGCGATTCATGGGGTCGCAAAGAGTCGGACACGACTGAGCGACTGAACTGAACTGAACTGACAAGAAGGCATAAATTGAGTCAATATGGCCTGAGAGCAGGACTGGGTTTTCTTACCTCTACATCTCTGTAAAATTCTCTGATTTTATGCTTGTGGCTATTGTTAAGCTCACCTTTCGATGTTTGTCTTTTCTTCAGTTTCTTGAACATTTTGTCACTTTTTCATATATTAGTGATCTTTAGGCTTTTGACACATTTAAGAACCTGATATTTTAAACTGTGCTAAATATACCCCCCTCCATATAAATACATATAACATTTCCCCTAGAATTTCAGGGAGTTCTTAAATCCTTGAACTCTTAGAAAAGTTCATAGAATTTGATAGATAGACCATATATAAGATATATGGACTTGTAGATTAAGAAATATATAAACTGTTAGGCTGAGGAATATACAGAGCAATGTCACAGCTCTGGTATGAGATTAAAAACCTCTAAACATTTAGTTTAAAATATTCAATATTTGAGGCTGGGGATACTTGTGTTGAAGGAATTCAAGCCTCATATTTCTAATGGGGAAAGCAGTTATATCTTGTAGGTGATTCCCACTTCTTCAGAGAAAGGAATTCCAACTCTCTAAATGCAATCCTTTTCAGTTCAGCTGGAAAAAACTTTCTCCCTAGCAATAGAGCAGAGCAGTCTATAGTCCACATTCATTCCATATTCAACTCCCTTCAATTGTAGTATCATGAAAACCCCTTCCACTTGTGTTTTCCCTCATCTTTACCAGCAGGTAGTACAGAATTTATTACTCAGACAAAGAACAGTTGGGTAAATCGTTCAAAGCCATACAGTAAGACAATGGTGCAGCCTTTCCCAGACCTTCAAATTCTCAGTCTAACATTGTTTCCATACTAGACTGGAATATGGAACTGTATTCCTTCATTCATTTCCTCATTCATCTAAGAACTATTTATTGAGTGCTCAGTTTGTATATGACTTCTTGACAATAAATTTAATTATATTACACGGCATGCATTTTTTGAATGCTAAATCAATCAAATGCATCATGCTTAGTCTTGTTATAGTTATAAAAGCTAAAAAATAGTTTCATTCATTCATTGAATAGATATTTATTGAATTCCTTTTATGTGCCAAACATGCTGATTAAAAGGTATGCTGCAGTGAAGTAGGTAACATATGGTCTGGCAATGAAGATTTTAAACAATTCCTCATGTACAGTATGATATTAAGGAAAAGTTCATGTAACCATAAATGTTTTTTGGAAGATCAACATTTTCTAAGAATTCAGGGGAGACTCTCATTTATAGAGAGACACTTAGAATAAGCCTCAGGAGATGAGCAGGAATTATCTAGTTAAACAGGGGATTAAGGGCTGAGGGAGATAGATAAAATAACCTGTATTTGACCTGGGAAATTTCATACAGGTTCTGTCCCTGGTCAGGGAACTAGCTGCCCCATGCTGCAATGAAGAGTCTGAATGCCACAACTGAAAGACCCCTCATGCCAGAACACAAATCAAAGGTCCTGCATGCCACAACTAAGATCTGGTGCAGCCAAATAGCTAAATAAATGAATAAATATAAAAATAACAACTAAAAAAAATACGAAATGAATGTGATTAACGTACTGGGTTGAGAGAAAGAGATTTGAAAATATGTGCACACTTTCATGCTTGAGTGACTAGAAAATAGGGAATAAAGAATGAATTTATGGACAATGAGGACTTGAGTACATACAGATGGAATGGCCCAGTGAGCAGTTAGCCATGAGGGCTTTAAGCACAGGGAGTTTGTGAATGATTGCAGTGTGTTCAGTGTGTTTCCTCTAGGCTGTGCTTTATAGCTAGGCATCTTTATTGGTATGGTATAGTATAGTACAAGAATTAGTGATGATTTAGATCAAAGGAATATTCCATTTAATGATCAACAGTGCCAATACAAAAGTAAATGTTTATGATAAATGAAACCACAAAGGTAATTCGTGTGTACATATAATTAATGAACCACATACAGTGAAACAAACCAAAAATAAATAAATAAATAAAAATAAAGACACAATGAACTATCACCTCGCCTTGGTCAGACAGCCATCATAAAACCATCCCTAAAAAATAAATGCTGGAAAGGGTGTAGAGAAAAAGGATTCCTCCTACACTGTTGGTGGGAATGTAAACTGGTACAATCATTATGGAGAACAGTACGGAGGGTCCTTAAAAAACTAAATATAGAATTACCATATGATCCAGCAGTCTCACTTCTGGGCATATATCTAGTGAAAAGTCATAATTTGAAAAGATACATGCACCCCAATGTTCATTGCGGCTCTGTTCACAATAGCTAAGACATGGAAGCAATCTAAATGTCCATTGACAGAGGAATGGATAAAGAATATATGGTACATTATACAATAGAATATCACACAGGCATAAAAAAGAACAAAATAATGCCATTTGCAGCAACATGCATGAACCTAGAGATTATCAAACCAAGTGACCCAAGTCAGACAGAGAAAGATAATTATTGTGTGATAGCACGTATTTGTGGAAGCTAATAAAAAGGAGGCAGATGAACGTATTTACAAAACGGAAACAGACTTACAGATCTCGAAATCAAGCTAGTAGTTACCAAAGGGGAAACACGGAAGAAAGTGATAAATTAAGAAGTTGGGATTAACATGTACACACTATCTATATAAAATAGATAACTAATTCAGTTCAGTTCAGTCGCTCAGTTGTGTCCAACTCTTTGTGACCCCATGAATTGCAGCACGCCAGGCCTCCCTGTCCATCACCACCTCCTGGAGTTCACTCAAACTGACGTTCATCCAGTCGGTGATGCCATCCAGCCATCTCATCCTCAGTCGTCCCCTTCTCCTCCTGCCCCCAAGCCCTCCCAGCATCAGAGTCTTTTCCAATGAGTCAACTCTTTGCATGAGGTGGCCAAAGTACTGGAGTTTCAGCTTTAGCATCATTCCTTCCAAAGAACACCCAGGACAGATCTCCTTTAGAATGGACTGGTTGGATCTCCTTAAGAGACTCTCAAGAGTCTTCTCCAACACCACAGTTCAAAAGCATCAATTCTTCAGTGCTCAGCTTTCTTCACAGTCCAACTCTCACATCCATACATGACCACTGGAAAAACCATAGCCTTGACTAGGCAGACCTTTATTGGCAAAGTAATGTCTCTGCTTTTTAATATGCTATCTATGTTGGTCATAACTTTCCTTTCAAGGAATAAGCATCTTTTAATTTCATGGCTGCAGTCACCATCTGCAGTGATTTTGGAGCCCCCAAAAATAAAGTCTGCCACTGTTTCCCCATCTATTTCCCATGAAGTGATGGGACCAGATGCCATGATCTTAGTTTTCTGAATGTTGAGCTTTAAGCCAAACTTTCACTCTCCTCTTTCACTTTCATCAAGAGGCTTTTTAGTTCCTCTTCACTTTCTGCCATAAGGGTGGTGTCATCTGTATATCTAAGGTGATTGATATTAAGTGGATAAAATATAATACAAATCAAAACTAAGCTAGACCACATTGGCTATAGATTTTTTTTAAAGTCATTCTCTAATTCCATATTGCTCTTACCAAAATCAAATGAACTCAGGGTCAGGGCTGGAGATATTAGATTCCCAGAACCTCCAATGAGAGATGGTTAGGTGGAACAGATTTTATTCCTTCTTATATGTTAACTCTACTATTTAGTTCAAAACATGTCTGGTTTTGTTTCTTTGTTTGGCATATATACAGGTGAACAGAGATAAAGGAAAAGATTTATTTTGGGAAACTTTGATTTATAGACTTGATCTCTTTGAGTAGGGTAATAAAATAGAGGATATACTCCATGTTCTAAGTCTGATGATAGTTTTAATGATGGGGAAAATGACAGGGTAATGGTTTAAAGATGAGTTCAATTTGTGCCAGATTTAGCTTTGATGGGTGGCAATATATATATATATATATATATATATGTTCACGTCACTCAGGTAAGAGCAGGTGTAAAGCTGAAGCACAGGTGAGAAAGCTTGTGTCAAGATAAAGATTTGGAAACCATCTTATACACATGGGGGGAGGGACAAGTGAAAAAAGAAGTAACAGAGCACAGATTTCAATCTTGGACCTCAGAGGAAGGAACAATAGATGTGTATAAGAGACAGGTGTAGAGAAAAGGGAATCCTCCTACACTGTTGGTGGGAATGTAAACTGGTGCAGTCACTGT
>SJYX01011642.1:389455-431124 GCA_006410675.1 Oreotragus oreotragus
GGTGCTCAGCTTTCTTCACAGTCCAACTTTCACATCCATACATGACCACAGGAAAAACCATAGCCTTGACTAGGCGGACCTTAGTCGGCAAAGTAATGTCTCTGCTTTTGAATATACTATCCAGGTTGGTCATAACTTTTCTTCCAAGGAGTAAGCGTCTTTTAATTTCATGGCTGCAGTCACCATCTGCAGTGATTTTGGAGCCCAAAAAAATAAAGTCTGACACTGTTTCCACTGTTCCCCCATCTATTTCCCATGAAGTGATGGGACCGTATGCCATGATCTTCGTTTTCTGAATGTTGAGCTTTAAGCCAACTTTTTCGCTCCATAGAAAAGAGAAATCCACATTTTCTATCCAATAGTTTTCTCAGGAAGGCTTACATCAAGATGAGGTTGATTCTATGACTGTTTTATTGGACTTAAAGACAGTAGTATACTCATATACGTATAAAATAACATTGGGTTGGCCAAAAATAGTTTTGGGTGTTCCATAAGATGTTAAGGAAAAACCCAAATGAACTCTTGGCCCACCTGATATCTCCTTCACAAGAAAGATGTTAAAAATATTTGATGATTGATTACATTTGATGCAGCTTTGATTAGCATCACATCTCTTCTTGATTGTCTACAAGACAAGAAGATGAATAAATCATGGGTCTTGCTCTCCACTGGCTTATAGTTTTGTTGCAGAGATATATACAACCATAATAAAAAGCTGGATAAGTTATTTATTAAATGTAAATAGCATGGTCCTCTGGATATCTTATGAAATAGAAAACACGTTGGATGGATTGGGGAAACTCTCAGAATTGATAGGAAGCTGGAGAACCAAACTAAAACATCGAGAATCACCAAGGTCAGACAGGAAGCTAAGATGCCACCACAGAGGAATGATAGCAGGCAGAATCTGGTGAGGCTGTGCCTGCCCAGGTTGAATGACCATTCTCAGAACAGAAAGGGAGCACAGAGGACTTCCTTAGAGGCCCTTAGCGTGGCTAGGATTCCAAGCTCCCAAGGCAGGTGGTCCAGGTTCAGTCCAGGGTCAGGGAAGTAAGATCCACATGTAGTGAAGCAGCTAAGCCCACCAGCTGCAGCTACTGAATCTGTGCACTGTGGAGCCCAAGAGCCACAACTAAAGAGTCCATGTGCCACAACAAAAGATCCCACATGACCCACCAAGGTCCTACGTGCTACACCTAAGACCCAGTGCAACTAAATAAATAAATAAATATTTGAAAAAAGATGCAATTGGCTTCCCCAGCCAAAAGACATGAATCTGCAGTTACGAGTGTTTCCCCTGAATGTTCCTGGGCATCTTGATGAAGTGATCTGAGATATCAAAAATGTTCCTGAGTGTGATTAATTTCTAACAAATTAATATTTTTAAGCTCCTGATGACAGAGATGCAAGACAAAAATTATCTTGCATAGTTGTTAAATCTAATACATAAAGACAAACTATAGAACCAATTGTAATAGAAATGAATTGTTAGCATAAACATTTCCTTCTAAATCACCCTTAATCCTTACACTGGAATCAAACTGCTTTCAGCATTAAAATACTTTGGGTTTTCACCAAAAATCCCTCTAGGCAGCCTTCATCAGCTGCCAATACAGCTCCATCAAAGACCCAAGTAGTCTGTCCATTCTGATTAGACGGTGTGAAGCTAATTTAAAATATGGCCTTTGTTGTGTCTACAGAAGCCTAATCAGCTAGGCAGATTCTCTGACACGCTGGCATCCAATCCGTCTCCACGTCACTGAAGCAGAAAGACAAAGATTATGGCCATCAAAGTATATCTTCAGGCAGAGATGTAACTCTCCAAACCAGGGCTTAGTTAAATTGTCATGTTTTAAAATCACTGTAAGGATACTTAGATTTTTGATAGAATTTTCAGGAAGCTTCGAAGTGTCTCAGTTGTTTTATCTTAACTAGGCCTTAATGGTAAGCATCTTGCTTTTCCTACAGTATCTTACAGATTGAATGGTTTTATATACATAAAACAAGGTTATTGAGAAAGTTTATTATTATTTTTAGGGTTTTTTTTTCTGATATAATCTCACGAGAATATAATACATATCCTCCTCTTTCATCAGTAAGAGTAGACCGGAATTGTGTTTCTTTCTCTTTTTTTTTAGAATTTTTTTTTTTTTAATGTGGGCCATGTTTAAAGCCTTTATCAAATTTGTTACAATACAGCTTCTGTTTTATGTTTGTTTGTTTGTTTGTTTGTTTTTGGCTCTGGGGCAGGTGGGATGTTATCTCTTCAACCAGGGATTGAACTTGCATTCTCTGCATTGGAAGGTGAAGTCTTAACCACTGGACTATCAGGGAAGACCCCAGAATTGTGTTTGTCAAGTTCTGGGTTCTGCCTTAATGCCCTTGGTAAAGAAAGAATGCCTTTTCTTCAGAGCCAGGGAAGAGAATCTGATAGACAATCTGTTTGGCTGTTTTGAAGGTAATAACTACCGAAGCTTGTGTGTTAACGAGATGTAGGTGTCTTAGGACAGAGGATATTGAAAAGGTAATGCCTCAAACTCAAATACCTGGTTAGATTCAGGCAAGAAAGTTTTTGGATTTGGGTTTATGCAATTGGTGGTAACCTGGCCGCAATCAAATGAGTGGTAGAAACTTGGATAGAAACGACAACAATTCTACAAAGTGCCACCATCTCAGAATAGGGCACACAAGCCTAGACATCACCAATGATCTCGCTTCAGTGAGACTCATAAACTCTAAACATATCTGCTCCAAAGGGTAGGAGTGAGATCTCCAAATTCATCCGAGGACTTTTTTACTAATCTTTAAAATAAACCAAACTTTGTTTACAATCTAAAGAACTGTATCATTTCTTGCCTCTAAGATTAGGGAGACAATTTATTTATACCTATCATGTTTGTTTTAAAAATAATAATAGAAAAACTAACACTTCTTGAACTCTTACTTTGGACTAGACAATATGTTCTATGTATCATCTTATTCACATCACACAAGTTTTTATAAATATGTGTATATATATATATATTAATATATAAAAGGGCTTCCCTTGTGGCTCAGCTCCGTAAAGAATCTGACTGCAATGCGGGAGACCTGCGTTTGATCCCTGGGTTGGAAAGATCCCCTGAAGAAGGTAAAAGCTTCTGAACAGTATTCTGGCCTAGAGAATTCCATGGACGGTATAGTTGGCAAAGAGTTGGACACGACTGTGTGACTTTCACTTTCAATATATAAACATTTTAAATATATTTAAATATAAAATTCAAAAAACATTTTGTTTGTTTATTTGGCTGTGTCAGGCCTTTGCTGTGCCATGCAGGATCTTTCCTTGTGGTTCTCAGACTCTCTAGTTGCAGCTTGCGGGCTTAGTTATTCTGTGGCATGTGGGATCTTAGTTCCAGGAATCTTCAGACCAGAGATTGAACTCAAATCCACTGCAAGCAGATTCTTAAGCACTGGACAACCAGGGAAGTATGTGTGGTCAAATTTAGGAGTAAAAGTTTATTATTATTGTCCCCACTGAGATAACCAAGATATAGGAAGGTAAAATAATTTGTTACATATATCTGTAAATGTAAATGTGGTGTTTAAACATAGATACTCTGCCTCCAGAGCCCAGGATTTTATCTTTCTATTCCTCCATAAAGGCAGAATCATTCAGAAAATTCTCCGTGAGTATGAGCATTTGCTTCGGGGTACAGCACAAGTAAAGGAGGGAGCTGAGCTTGGTTCCTGACACAGTATGTTGAAAAGCGATGTTTGATCAAATAACAAGGGCTATAAGCCTAGCCTATCTGCTGAGATATATTTGTTAATTCAACAAAAATCTAAATGAGCTCTTCCTTATTTATAATCTTCCCTACTTCTCCTTCTGGTGTTTTTTTCTTTCATTTAAATCTTGTTTTCATCCCCAGAGGTGGCATGGTACACTGCAGAGAACATGAATCTTGGAACTGGTTCCAAGGTTCCATAAACTAGCCTAGTTTCATTTATTTTTTTTTACTCTTCCTGCAACAGCTTATTTTCCCAACCAGAGTTCAAATCCCTGTCCCTGCAATAGAAGAGAGTCTTAACCACTGGACTGGCAGGAAAGTCTCATCATTCCTGAGTTAGCCATTTACACACTGTGTCCTTCAGCACAGTTTTGAAAACATTTGGATTTAGGGAATTCCCTGGCTGTACAGAAGCTGGGACTTGTGCTTTCACTGCCAAGGACCCAGTTTCAATCCCTGGTTGGGGAATTAAGAGCCTGCAAGCTGCAGGGTGTGGGCTAAGAAAAAAATTTTAATTTACTTTTCAGTAAGATAAAGACAAGAAACCCTACCACACAAGGTTATTCTGATGATTAAAGATACAACACACATAAAATTCAGAGCTCTTCAATGACACTCAACGCTCCTGAGTTCCCTTTGCCCTGCTGTGGTGGCCTTATGATCCTGATGAAGGGACACAAGTGCAAATAGCTACCATGTCTTAAAAGCCTCTCCCTACAGCAAGGAGCAAGGCAGAGCTGCTCAAACTGGAAATTGAAGATTTCCTATCTCCCCCATGTGTAGAATCACTTTAACTGAGTCATTAAGAAATGACCTCAATTACATTTAAATACTCATCTTGATACTTTAAACACTTTCTTTAGTGCTTTTGTGTTTTAAAACCAACACCTTTGATGCCTTAGTACTTTCCTTTGGGAATGTTTCTTAGGTACCGAATTTGATCCCTTTTGTAGAAAGACTAGCGATCTCTTCAAGAAAATTAGCAAGGGAACATTTCATGCAAAAATGGGCTCGATAAAGGACAGAAATGGTATAGACCTAACAGAAACAGAAGATATTAAGAAGAGGTGGCAAGAATACACAGAAGAACTGTACAAAAAAGGTCTTCATGACCCAGATAATCACAATGGTGTGATCACTCACCTAGAGCCAGACATCCTGGAATGTGAAGTCAAGTAGGCCTTAGGAAGCATCACTATGAACAAAGCTAGTGGAGGTGATAGAATTCCAGTTGAGCTATTTCAAATCCTGAAAGATGATGCTGTGAAAGTGCTACACTCAATATGCCAGCAAATTTGGAAAACTCAGCAGTGGCCACAGGACTGGAAAAGGTCAGTTTTCATTCCAATCCCAAAGAAAGGCAATGACAAAGAATGCTCAAACTACTGCACAATTGCACTCATCTCACACACTAGTAAACTAATGCTCAAAATTCTCCAAGCCAGGCTTCAACAATATGTGAACTGTGAACTTCCAGATGTTAAACCTGGTTTTAGAAAAGGCAGAGGAACCAGAGATCAAATTGCCAACAACCAAGAGAGTTTCAGAAAAACATCTATTTCTGCTTTATTGACTATGCCAAAGCCTTTGACTGTGTGGATCACAATAAACTGTGGAAAATTCTAAAAAAGATGGCAATACCAGACCACCTGATCTGCCTCTTGAAAAACTTATATGCAGGTCAAGAAGCAACAGTTAGAACTGGACATGGAACCACAGACTGGTTCCAAAGAGGAAAAGGAGTACGTCAAGGCTGTATATTGTCTCCCTGCTTATTTAACTTCTATGCAGAGTACATCATGAGAAATGCTGGACTGGAAGAAGCACAAGCTGGAATCAAGATTACTGGGAGAAATATCAATAACCTCAGATATGCAGATGACACCACCCTTGGCAGAAGGTGAAGAACTAAAGAGCCTCTTGATGAAAGTGAAAGAGGAGAGTGACAAAGTTGGCTTAAAGCTCAACATTCAGATCTAAGATCTAAGAACTAAGATGATGGCATCTGGTCCCATCACTTCATGGGAAATAGATGGGGAAACAGTGGAAGCAGTGGCAGATCTTATTTTTTGGGCTCCAAAATCACTGCAGATGGTGATTGCAGCCATGAAATTAAAAGACACTTACTCCTTGGAAGGAAAGGTATGACCATCCTAGATAGCATATTCAAAAGCAGAGACATTACTTTGCCAACAAAGGTCCATCTAGTCAAGGCTATGGTTTTTCCTGTGGTCATGTATGGATGTGAGAGTTGGACTCTGAAGAAAGCTGAGCACCAAAGAATTTATACTTTTGAACTGTGGTGTCAGAAAAGACTCTTGAGAGTCCCTTGGACTGCAAGGAGATTCAACCAGTCCATTCTAAAGGAGATCAGTCCTGGGATTTCTTTGGAAGGAATGATGCTAAAGCTGAAACTCCAATACTTTGGCCACCTCATGCGAAGAGTTGACTCATTGGAAAAGACTCTGATGCTGGAAGGGCTTGGGGGCAGGAGGAGAAGGGGACGACCGAGGATGAGATGGCTGGATGGCATCACTGATTTGATGGACATGAGTTTGGATAAACTCTGGGAGATGGTGATGGACAGGGAGGCCTGGCGTGCTGTGATTCATGGGGTCACGAAGAGTCGGACATGACTAAGGGACTGAACTGATGCCCATTTTAGACATAATGCACACTTAATAGACTACAGTACAGTGTAAACATAGTTTTTGTATGCACTGGAAGCCAAAATCCATTTGACTCACTTTATGGCAATACACCCTTTATTCTAGTGACCTGGAACCAGATCCATAGTATCTCCAAGGGATGGTTGTATTTGTTAGCTTTTCTTTAAAAAGTTTTTACCTATGAACATATACACTTTTTTAAAATTTATTTTTAATTGGAGGATAATTGTTTTACAATGTCATGTTGGCTTCTGTGGCACAACAATGTGAATCAACCATAAGTATACTCTTCTCTCTCTTGAGTCTTCCTCCTACCCCCTCATCCCACCCTTCCAGGTTTTCAGAAAGCACTGAGCTGAGACCCTTGTGTTAAACAGCAACTTCCCACCAGCTATCTATTTTACACATGGTACATATGGCAACCCACTGCAGTGTTCTTGCCTTGAGGATCTCGGGGATGGGGGAGCCTGGTGGGCTGCCGTCTCTGGGGTCGCACAGGGTCGGACACAACTGAAGCAACTGAGCAGCAGCAGCAGCAGCAGCAGATATATGTCAATGCTGCTCACAATTTGTCCCACCCTCTCTGTCCCCTGCTCTGTCCACAAGTCTGTTCAATTTTAAAATGATTATTCTCTTAATATTTTGTTTCGATGTTTGAAACTCTTGATGCAACATTCTAGAGCAAGGACCTGAACAAGACCTTCTGTCCCCAAGGGACTGATAAAGGAAACAGATCTATTTATTCTTTGTGGTTTGATGCACAGATGAAAAACTTAACACACAATAACAGAAGCTGGTCGTTAATAAATCATATCCTAGTCTCTTTCAGTGCTTGCGCAAGTAGACAGCATCTTCAGTTTTCCCATGTCTCGACTTCTAGCTCTTTTGTAGTTGTAGCACTGCAACCTCAATGATGCATATGTCCAGAATCAGTTAAAAAGACTGTCAACTTCCTTTTCTCTTAGTTCATTTATTTTTCACTGTCTCTTGGTCCCAGGTGTATCTGAATGATTACCTTCCGTCACTTGCTGCTATTGCTCGATGGAGTGCTCTCGATTGTCCCCGTATTTTGTGGGCGGGTTGGGAGAGGGAGCTTGAGAGGGATGTGCCACTGTGGGGAGGTGGTGGATCACCAGGATGCCTCTGGGGATGATCCCTTCCTTGGCGGCAGGAAGTCCTCCCAGAGCCACGCCCACAATGCCTGGTGGGTATCTGTATGTGGTACCATTCAGCTCTGAATGAATTGCTTGCTGATCTATTACTGACCAGGGAGCTGTGACAGAGTTCCTTGTTCACACAGTTTATTAAGCTCTCTGGGATGTGACCTGTGATAGCCCGTCGGATCTCAGTGGCAGCTGCCCCCCTCATCTCCAAGGAGGCTTGCTCACTATACCAGGCTGTGTAGGGAGTACAGATGAGATTTGGTGCATCTTTCAAGGGACCCTGAGCAAAGCTGAAAGGCTCCGACTTGTGCATGTCAAGGGCCGCCCCTCATATCCTTCCTTCTTTGAGGGCTTGGGCTGGCCTTCTCATCCACCAGTCTGCCACAGGCCGCGATCACTAGGAAGCCGCCTTGAGAGAGTGCAGTCACTGGTGTGGTGGTTATGTTCATTGAGATTGCAATGCAGGGAGACACAGTAGCTCTGGAACTGCAGGGTATAGACTCTGTACACGCCCAGGGACCACTCCGTCCCATCCTACAAATAGGGGTTATAAAATAGGACGCTGAATCCAAAGGCCTTGGCTCAAACTGCAACTGCCTGCCCCTTTGCGACCAAAGCCAATGAGGCCCAGTGTCTCCCTGCAGATGTGAGCCCCCCGCCCCCCGCCCGAGGCAACCTCCCAGATCTGCTAGACACTCTGCACCCACATGCCTTCACGCAACGCCTGGTACAGCCAGGTGTTCCACCCGTACAGATTAAGGATGTGGATGTGGCAGAAGGTTGAGGCCGCTGTCTCCCACTGCTGCGGACAGGATGTTGCACCCTGCGATCCCGAGTTCACCTGCAGCCTTGACGTTGACCTAGTCGTAGCCGCTGCCTATCTGCACAATCACTCTCAGGGCCTTGAACTTCTCCAGGTCCTCCCTGGTGAGCATAATGGTATGATACATCATGGTGCCAACTGCCTCGTTTAAAACCTTCTCGTGGATCTCCTGAGTGAACTGTGCACCGCAGAAGGCCACAGGGGCCAGGCCCTTCAGGATGGGCATTTCCACTGGGTGCAGTCTCTGCCAGCCAGCAGTGCCACTAGGGGGCAGGGGTGCAGGGGGCCTTTCTGGGGGCAGATATCTTCTCAAATTCTGTCCAATAGCTGTCGCTTGACTTTGTGCTTATCTACAAGGGTCACTCTTTATCGAGCTTTGCACCTCTCTGATTCAAAAAGCAAAGCAGCCCTCTAAGAACTTAGGGGCCCTCACAGGTATCTGCGGGCATTACACCACTATGCGCCCAACATAAATTTGTCCACAAACTCTGTAGTTGACACGATAGGCTGTCTGTCTTTTTAAAGAGAATCCAGCTTCACTGGTTCAAAACCGTTTAAGGTGATGAAACCCTAGTCCTGGGCAGCTGGCGTCCACCACAAAGGGCTTCCACATGGGAGGCGCTGCGGCGGCAGCAGCTGTGTGGCAGCCCAGTCGGCACCGTGTGGCTCCTGACTGCGGCCCTTGCTCCTCCGGCTACCGCCTGCTCCTCTGGGCTGCTTCCTGGCCACCTTAAAATGACCCACAAGTCTGTTCTTTATGTCTGCATCTCTTTCTACCCTGCAAATAGCGTCATTGGTACCATTTTTCTAGATTCCATACATATGTGTTAATTATACGATTTTTGTTTTTTCCAGCTTACTTCTGTATAACAACTTATACAACTTGTTATACAACTTCTGTATAACAACTTACTCTGTATCTCAGGCTCTACATTCATCCACCTCACTACAACTGACCAAATTCATTCCTTTTTATGACTGAGTGATATTTCACTATATATATATACCTATATACCACAACGTTGTTATNGATTTTTGTTTTTTCCAGCTTACTTCTGTATAACAACTTATACAACTTGTTATACAACTTCTGTATAACAACTTACTCTGTATAACAGGCTCTACATTCATCCACCTCACTACAACTGACCAAATTCATTCCTTTTTATGACTGAGTGATATTTCACTATATATATATACCTATATACCACAACGTTGTTATCCATTCATCTGTTGATGGACATCTACTTGTTAGCTTTTTAAAATGGACATATTGTTTTTATTTATTTTCTTATCTAAACAAATATATTTTTTATACCTAATTTTATATTTTTAAGTTTCCTTTTATTTCCCCCTAAAGCACCAACAAACTGCATATGCTTTTGGTTCCATGAAACCTATATCTTTCCCACCTCTATTATATTACCCATCAGAGACACTAAAGATGCTGGTCCACACTAGAGTCATCTTTCCAGAAGGACATATTTAGGGCCTTTCCTGAGTGGCTTCAGGCCTTGAAATGTGAATATATGAAAATAAGCCTTCATCTGTGGAATTTCAATCCCCTGCTGACAAAGCTGCATATATTGTCCTTCAACTCTCTTCTCATACGAACACTTCTCTCATCTTCCTTTTTCATTTGTGTGGCTTCATCCTAGTCTTCCAGGTGAAAACATTTGATTAGGTGCTTTTAGATCCCACCATGTGACCTTTCCTTCTCCAAAAGGTCACATGCCTGACTCCCAGCCACCCCTGCACGAAGGTCCCAAAACTGCTTATGAAACATGGTTTCATACTTCAAGTTCTAAATAAATAGTTAATAGAACCCTTCATCCGGCTTCTTTGCTAGCTACTGCTATGAGAGACTCATGTGATCTTGTTGTCTATCCCCACGAGAGCAAGGAAGTCTATACACATCCTGTTTCTCCACAGGGCATCCTGAGAAAGAAGAGAAACCTCTTCTATCAAAATTTGGACTGGGATCTCAAACACTTATAACAATGTTCTCTGCTGCTTGACTTGACCCATGGAATCATAACAAAGAGAGAAACAGTGTTTATTTAACTCAATTACTGCCTGGTTTAAATGGTTTTCTGTGAGTGAACAGGAAAATTAACCACCATTCTCAACATTGTTTTTAAGGCAAATTGTGCTCTTACTTTACAAATAACTGGCTTAATAAATGATGGTTGGAGCATAAACTGTTGGTGCGTTGAGTAAACAAACTATTTCTTTTCAGTTTGTGAAGTTAAAATTCTTCCACTATTTCTGTAATTGGAGCTGGTTGCAACATAAAGCAGCAGACGATTGACCACCCAGGTGTCACTATGGCTAATTATTAAAATGAAGCCGGGTACATGGTATTTACCATCCTTCATCACCTTTATTTCTCTTTTAAAGTACAGAGCAGACAAGATTCACTTAATTTCTGCAAAAAGGTTTGTAATAAAGAAGAACCTTTGTGTTCTGATATATGTTGATCACTAAAGGAATGGTGCCTGTAAGTTTAAATTATACACAATGGTCCACCTCTGGCAACACTGCCTCCCAGGTAAGGAGCATTATACCTTTTGCTCACAGCAAACATCCTGACCAGGCCTACTTGGGAATGAATACAGGAAGGAAGAAATTAACACATCCTCTCTGGAGACTGACCAGAAGCAGGAAATGTTTGACCTTATTTTCCCCCCTTTTAGGATAAAAGAAGCCTGAATTCTAATTAGGCAAGATGGTTCTTTCGGACACAAAGATCTGCCTGCTTTCTGAATAAAGTCGCGATTCCTTGTCCCAACAGCTCATCTCTAGATTTACTGGCTGGCTGTGTGCCTTGCAGAACTGTTTGGACTTGATAACAGGTTCAGAAGTTGCAAAAACTTTCATTTCCTTTTTGCTGCTGTGGTCTCTTGGGATCACCCATTGCATTTTGTTTGAAGTGAAAGTGAAAGTGTTAGTTGCTCAGTTGTGTCTGATTCTTTACGACCCCATGGACTGTAGCCTGCCAGGCTCCTCTATCCATGGGATTCTCCAGGCAAGAATACTAGAGTGGGTAGCCATTCCCTTCTCCAGAGCATCTTCCCAAACCAGGGATCAAACCCTGGTCTCCTGCAGTGCAGGAAGATTCTTTACCATCTGAGTCACTAGGGAAGNCTGTATAATTGGTTCCAGTTTCATCCATCTTATTAGAACTGATTCAAATGTATTCTTTTTAATGGCTGCCACTCCAGTATTTTTGCCTGGAAAATTCCATGGACAGTGGAGGCTGGCAGACTACAGTACATGGGGCGACAAAAAGACCCAACTGAGTGACTGAGCACACACAATATTTGGACAATTAACCAACACTAATCTCTAGCTATAACGTAGATGCTTTCTTTTCGTCACTTCTATTTTTTAGCTAGCCATCTCAACTAGAGTAATTATTAGCTAACATGTCAACATTTTCTAAAACCATACTCTCATGTAGCAACCAAGGATTAAGTGTTAATATAAAAAATGCCAAGAGAAGGAACAAAAGAATACAAGACGTGACCAAATCATTATGAAAGAGATGGTTAGACTATTCAGTTCAGTGGCTCAGTCGTCTCCGACTCTTTGGACCCCATGAATTGCAGCACGCCAGGCCTCCCTGTTCATCACCATCTCCCAGAGTTCACTCAGACTCACGTCCATCAAGTCCGTGATGCCATCCAGCCATCTCATCCTCGGTCGTCCCCTTCTCCTCCTGCCCCTAATCCCTCCCAGCATCAGAGTCTTTTCCAATGAGTCAACTCTTCTCATGAGGTGGCCAAAGTACTGGAGTTTCAGCTTTAGCATCATTCCTTCCAAAGAAGTCCCAGGGTTGATCTCCTTCAGAATGGACTGGTTGGATCTTCTTGCAGTCCAAGGGACTCTCAAGAGTCTTCTCCAACACCACAGTTCAAAAGCATCAATTCTTTGGCACTCAGCTTTATTCATAGTCCAACTTCCACATCCATACATGACCACAGGAAAAACCATAGCCTTGACTAGGCGGACCTTAGTCGGCAAAGTAATGTCTCTGCTTTTGAATATACTATCCAGGTTGGTCATAACTTTTCTTCCAAGGAGTAAGCGTCTTTTAATTTCATGGCTGCAGTCACCATCTGCAGTGATTTTGGAGCCCAAAAAAATAAAGTCTGACACTGTTTCCACTGTTTCCCCATCTATTTCCCATGAAGTGATGGGACCGGATGCCATGATCTTCGTTTTCTGAATGTTGAGCTTTAAGCCAACTTTTTCGCTCTCCTCCTTCACTTTCATCAAGAGGCTTTTTAGCTCCTCCTCACTTTCTGCCATAAGGGTGGTGTCATCAGCATATCTGAGGTTATTGATATTTCTCCCGGCAATCTTGATTCCAGCTTGTGTTTCTTCCAGTCCAGCGTTTCTCATGATGTACTCTGCATATAAGTTAAATAAGCAGGGAGACAATATACAGCCTTGACGTACTCCTTTTCCTATTTGGAACCAGTCTGTTGTTCCATGTCCAGTTCTAACTGTTGCTTCCTGACCTGCATACAGATTTCTCAAGAGGCAGGTTAGGTGGTCTGGTATTCCCATCTCTTTCAGAATTTTCCACAGTTTATTGTGATCCACACAGTCAAAGGCTTTGGCATAGTCAATAAAGCAGAAATAGATGTTTTTCTGGAACTCTCTTGCTTTTTCCATGATCCAGCGGATGTTGGCAATTTGATCTCTGGTTCCTCTGCCTGTTCTAAAACCAGCTTGAACATCAGGGAGTTCACGGTTCACATATTGCTGAAGCCTGGCTTGGAGAATTTTGAGCATTACTTTACTAGCGTGTGAGATGAGTGCAATTGTGCGGTAGTTTGAGCATTCTTTGGCATTGCCTTTCTTTGGAATTGGAATGAAAACTGACCTTTTCCAGTCCTGTGGCCACTGCTGAGTTTTCCAAATTTGCTGGCATATTGAGTGCAGCACTTTCACAGCATCATCTTCCAGGATTTGAAACAGCTCAACGGGAATTCCATCACCTCCACTAGCTTTGTTCTTAGTGATGCTTTCTAAGGCCCACTTGACTTCACATTCCAAGATGTCTGGCTCTAGATTAGTGATCACATCCTCATGATTATCTGGGTCGTGAAGATCTTTTCTGTACAGTTCTTCTGTGTATTCTTGCCACCTCTTCTTAATATCTTCTGCTTCTGTTAGGTCCATACCATTTCTATCCTTTATCGAGCCCATCTTTGCATGAAATGTTCCCTTGGTATCTCCAATTCTCTTGAAGAGATCTCTAGTCTTTCCCATTCTGTTGTTTTCCTCTATCTCTTTGCATTGATTGCTGAAGAAGGCTTTCTTATCTCTTCTTGCTATTCTTTGGAACTCTGCATTCAGATGCTTATATCTTTTCTTTTCTCCTTTGCTTTTCGCCTCTCTTCTTTTCAGTGCTATTTGTAAGGCTTCTCCAGACAGCCATTTTGCTTTTTTGCATTTCTTTTCCATGGGGATGGTCTTGATCCCTGTCTCCTGTACAATGTCACGAACCTCATTCCATAGTTCATCAGGAACTCTGTCTATCAGATCTAGGCCCTTAAATCTATTTCTCACTTCCACTGTATAATCATAAGGGATTTGATTTAGGTCATACCTGAATGGTCTAGCGGTTTTCCCTACTTTCTTCAATTTAAGTCTGAATTTGGAAATAAGGAGTTCATGATCTGAGCCACAGTCAGCTCCTGGTCTTGTTTTTGTTGACTGTATAGAGCTTCTCCATCTTTGGCTGCAAAGAATATAATCAATCTGATTTCGGTGTTGACCATCTGGTGATGTCCATGTGTAGAGTCTTCTCTTGTGTTGCTGGAAGAGGGTGTTTGCTATGACCAGTGCATTTTCTTGGCAAAACTCTATTAGTCTTTGCCCTGCTTCATTCCGCATTCCAAGGCCAAATTTGCCTGTTACTCCAGGTGTTTCTTGACTTCCTACTTTAGCATTCCAGTCCCCTATAATGAAAAGGACATCTTTTTTGGGTGTTAGTTCTACAAGGTCTTGTAGGTCTTCATAAAACCGTTCAACTTCAGCTTCTTCAGCATTACTGGTTGGGGCATAGACTTGGATAACTGTGATATTGAATGGTTTGCCTTGGAAACGAACAGAGATCATTCTGTCGTTTTTGAGATTGCATCCAAGTACTGCATTTCGGACTCTTTTGTTGACCATGATGGCTACTCCATTTCTTCTGAGGGATTCCTGCCCGCAGTAGTAGATATAATGGTCATCTGAGTTAAATTCACCCATTCCAGTCCATTTTAGTTCGCTGATTCCTAGAATGTCGACGTTCACCCTTGCCATCTCTTGTTTGACCACTTCCAATTTGCCTTGATTCATGGACCTGACATTCCAGGTTCCTATGCAATATTGTTCTTTACAGCATCGGATCTTGCTTCTATCACCAGTCACATGCACAACTGGGTATTGTTTTTGCTTTGGCTCCATCCCTTCATTCTTTCTGGAGTTATTTCTCCACTGATCTCCAGTAGCATATTGGGCACCTAATGACCTGGGGAGATTCTCTTTTGGTATCCTATCATTTTGCCGTTTCATACTGTTCATGGGGTTCTCAAGGCAAGAATACTGAAGTGGCTTGCTATTCCCTTCTCCAATGGACCACGTTCTGTCAGCCCTCTCCACCATGACCCGCCTGTCTTGGGTGGCCCTGCAGGCATGGCTTGGTTTCATTGAGTTAGACAAGGCTGTCGTCCTAATGTGATTAGATTGACTAGTTTTCTGTGAGTATGGTTTCAATGTGTCTGCCCTCTGATGCCCTCTTGCAACACCTACCATCTTACTTGAGTTTCTCTTATCTTGGGTGTGGGGTATCTCTTCAGCGCTGCTCCAGCAAAGCACAGCCGCTGTTCCTTACCTTGGACGAGGGGTATCTCCTTACCGCCGCAGTTCCTGACCTTCAATGTGAGATAGCTCCTGTAGGCCCTTCTGAGCCTGTGCAGCCACAACTCCTCGGATTGCTCCTCCGGGCTGCTGGCCGTAGCCTCGGGCGTGGGGTAGCTCCTCTTGCAGCCGCCCACGCTTAGTGCACCACCCATCACACACACACAAAAAAGGTAGTTGTAGAGGTTGGAGAAGATATAGCTAGAGAAAGATGAAGGTGCCAGAGAGTGGAGTTAATGTTTCACTGCATGCATTATATTCTTTATATCTGTACATTGCAAGCATTTTTAGGGCAAACCTAAGTAAGCAATCCTTACAACATGGAAGGTCTGGAGCTCCTTGACCCAAAACAGTAGCCATGAAATGTGGTTAGGCCTAATTGTGAGGAACTACATAAGTGTAAAATACACATTCTATTTTAAAGACCTTGTGCCAAAAAATATCAAGTAGCTCATTAGTATTATATTGACTACAAACTGAACTTAAAATATTTTGGTTTAGTCGCTAAGTTGTGTCCAACTCTTACAACCACTTAGACTGTAGTCCCCCCTGCCCCAGGTTCCTTTGTCCATGGGATTTCCCAGGCAAGATACTGGAGTGGGCTGCCATTTCTTTCTCCAGGGGATTTTCCTGACCCAGGGATTGAAACCAGGTGTCCTGAACTATAGGCAGCCTCCTGCATTGCAGGCAGATTCTTTACTAACTGAGCCACCAGGGAAACACCATATTTTAGATATACTGAGTTAAATAAAATATACTATTAAAATTAATTTCACCTCATTATTTTTTAATATGGCTTCAAGAAAATCATCTATGTGGCTCACATTATACTTGGACTGGATAGTGCTGGTCTAGAGCACAAACTATGTATGAGAGAAGAGAAAGATAGAATGAACACAGAGATAGAAAAAGAAGATGCTCTGGAATAGGTCAGGAAATAGACATTTCTAATAAGCACACCAAAAAAGTTTCTATTAATTCCTCAGTGAGGAGAAATTATAAATTAGGTCGCCCACTGTGTTTGGCCTAACTTAACTGTGCGTGGTTCTCAGCCTGTAACAGGAATTTAGTCATTTTAAATGAAGTCTTTCGTTATCACTTTTATACATCCCTCCTTCAAGTATTTTGATAGATATTTAGATTACAGAGAGGTAGATAGATATTTCTTCCTCACAAAATAAGTGACAACTGCAAAAAAAGATCCACAAGAAAACTCCGCTGCATTACAACTGTATACTTTATGTAGATTTGCCAAGGTCTAGAAATCCAACTACTCCAACTATGTTTTCAGGGAAAGTGAACAAATCATCACTCAAGACAGATGGTGAACTCTGCTATTTTAAAGATCTCCAAACATTTTCGAAGAAGAGAGTAATAGTCTTTGACATCTTCACCCCTTCTCAAGACATCAGGAATGTCCAGGGGAGCTTCTCTATCTGCTCTGGGCTCCCCGGTATGAGATAACTTCCTTACCCTGTGGGTCAGCTACACCTACTATCACCCTCCCTGGGTAAATACTCTCATTTCTTTTTTATTTAGAGTCCTATCTTATCAATTGCCATTCGTTTGAAAGTTAGTCCTGGCATTCAGTTCCACTCTGTTTAAATTTATTCTGATAGCTAAAGATAAGGGAAGAAAAGATGGAAATAGACTGTGACAAATAAATTTCACAGATAGTTACATAAGCTCTGAACATGCTATGCCAAAATAAATAACTTTTCAAGCTTTTCCGGTTTCAATTAAACACCATGTGGAGAAAATGATTCTTTTTCAAGAAGCAAGCACAAAATCTATCTACTTGCCACTTTTTCTGTGTGCCCAGAAAATAAAAATAATCATTCCTAAAAATAATCCTCATTTCAGTCCTAGAGAGAGAGATGGTAGATAGATGACACAAGTTAGATAAATAAATAAACCAACAAAAACTGTGCTCTTTAGGTAATTAAAACACACACACACACACACACACACACACACACACAGAGAAGTTCAATTCAGAAGAAAAATGCCAAAAGCATATTATTTCTGAAGACTTTTTTTAGAAGCCCAAAGATCTCATGGTTTATTATGACTATTTATTATATGTCAGATACTGTTCTCACCACACTGAGAGAGCAAACTCATTTATATTCATAACAACTCTATGTGGCTTCCCAGGTGGCACTAGTAGCAAAGAACCTGCCTGCCAGTGGAGGTAGACGTAAGAGACGCGGGTTCGATTCCTATGTCGGGAAGATCCCTGGAAGAGAGCATGGCAACCCGCCCCAGTACCCTTGCCTGGAGAATCCTATGGACAGAGGAGCCTGGCAGGCTGCAATCCATAGGGCCGCACAGAGTCGGACACTACTGCAGAGACCAAGCAGCAGCAATATCTATGTGGTAGATAGTATAATATTATTATCAACAAGCCCCTTTAAGATGGGAGCCTAAAACTCAGAAAACTAACTTACTTGCCAGCCGGCCAGGCTATTTGTTAGCAAACAGCAGAGCTGAGACTGAACTCAGATAATGTCTGTAGGATATATGCTCCCAGTGCCCTTCACAGTTGCATCTCTGAAGGATGAATTCAAATCTAAGTTAAGATTCTTACTTAGCACATAGCTTTTCTTCCCAATATTACTGCCCCTTGTTATTAATAAGTAACATACAATCTCCATTTCTATATTATGAATAGCCTGAGGGCAAGAATCACTTGCAGCTGCAACCCTCCCTCAAAGTGGTTTTATCAATTCAGTCATTCAACAAATCCAATACTGAGCACCTAATAGGCACTAGATGCCCAAACAGGTGCTGAGGGTATACAATGGGCAAGACAGTCTCTGTCCATGTCCTCACAGCTGGAGGTGGTTCCTTAGCTGTAATACATTTTGACAAATGCTGTCCTAGTAGTATGACAGCAGTACAATGAGAAGGAAACAATTCATTTGACTTAGCAATGTTATAAAAGGATGAAAGTTTGATAACTTAGAGATATTTATTTAAAGTTGTCCATAACACATACAGACAACTTTAAGTTGTCCATAACACATATGGGCTCAGACAGTAAAGAATCTGCCTGAAATGCAGGACCAGGTTTGATCCCTGGGTTGGAAAGATCCACTGGAGGAGGACAGGCAACCCACTCCAGTATTCTTGCCTGGAGAATTCCATGGACAGAGGAGCCTGGCTGGCTACAGTCCAGTCCAGGGGGCTGCAAAAAGTTGAACATGACTGAGCGACTAACATTTTCACTTTCACTTTCATGGTATGTATAAAATTGTATGGTAGTGGTGGCTTAATTGCTAAGTTGTGTCCAATTCTGGCAACCCCGTGGAAGAGTTTCTACCAAAAAAGTCACTTAGATGAGATGTAAGTAAGTGAGAAACTGTAACATTGAAAAACATGATGCAGCTAAAGAATTCTTTTGTGGTATATATTGCTAATACATAAATATACAAACACACTTTCATGCAGACTTATAAATACACTTCTCACATCTTACAATCACATCGGGTACAATGTTTCTGCTAAACTATTATTATTTTGCCACTCTGTTAGAAATTTTAATGATATGCCTTAGGGTTAGATAAGTTTCTGACAAAAGCTCACCTCCTCTCTGACATTATTTACATTATTATTTTATCCTCTTATTTAGTGTTATTTATTTTGCCTTTCTACTAATGCTTTTCTTTTCCACATCCATGTTAGTGCAGTTTCTTATGACCAAAAAAAAAAAAACAAAAAACAAAAACAGTCATATACACCCATGATGGACTCATGTCAATGTATGCCAAAACCAATACAGTACTGTAAAGTAAAATAAAGTAAAAATAAAAATTAAAAAAAAATAAAAATAAAAGAGAGCAAACATCTTTCAAGCCCTGAGAACATTACTGTGGTAATGCACAGGAAAAATAAGCAAGGGATATCAATGACTTCCTCCCTCCCTCTCTCTTTCCTTCCCTCCTTCCTTCCTTTGCTCTCTCTCTCTCCACTCTCTTTCCCTTCTTTCCTTTCTTCCTTCCTTTCTTTCTTTATTCTTTCTCTTTCCTTTCCTTTCTTTCAAGTTGTAGAGAGATTTAACTACTAGGAATAGTCAGTTACCACAAAGATGCGACAGCACAACAGAAAATATATTTTTATCCCAACGCCCATATGAATGTATTCAAATCAGGATAGTGTTAACAGTTGACTTAATTTCTATAATAAATTTGCTTGAATCAATTCACTTTTTCACCAGAAAAGTTATAATGCGCTTCCTAATTGTATAAGCTGTCACTCAACATGTAACAGATGGTACCCTCGGAAAGAGGAGTTTAATGGTGGTATTTGCTTCCTTGCTCCCCTGCATTTTCTTTGGAAGCTACTTCCTTCTAATTCAATGACATTTTGGTGACAAAGTTGAGAGGCTTTACCATAAATGTACTTATAAACTAATTCCTCCATAAGTTATAATTAACCATTATTACTTTTATTTGGGCGGGGGGCAGTGGAGGAGCGGCTTCCCTGATAGCTCAGTTGGTAAAGAATCACCCTGTAATGCAGGAGGCCCCGGTTCAATCTGTGGGTCAGGAAGATCCCCTGGAGAAGGGATAGGCTACCCACTCCAGTATTCTTGGGCTTCCCTGGTGGCCCAGCTGGTAGATTCCACCCGCAATGTAGAAGACATGAGTTCAATCCCTGGGTGGGGAAGATCCACTGAAGAAGGGAACAGCTGCCCACTCTAGTATTCTGGCCTGGAGAATTCCATGGATTACAGTCCATGGGGTCACAAAGAGCTGGACACAACTGAGCAACTTTCACTTTATTTTTTAAAGAGTTTTGTCGATCCCGTAAATATAAGCTCTGATTATGTGCTTACATATACATGAATAGTGAATATAGATTGAAAAATCAAATATAAGTCACTAAGTCAACTTCTTCATAGTGAAATAAATTATAATTTACAGAACTATAAATTAAGGGAATTAGTATATCTGGCTTCATGCTTTATTAATGGAATTTCATTTCAGATTTGTCTCTATTTCTTTAACAGGTTTATAAATATATTTAAAGTGATGTACTACAGGAAAGACATTAAAGTTCAAGTCAAAAATGAATATGAAATATTGAAGTGAACATAGAAATTATCATTAGCCTCCCATATATTAAAGGAGAAATGCAACTCCTGTTTTGTCCATCCTTTATGTCTGTGAATATATGATGTGGTAAGGAAGTGTGAATTATCCTGTCCTGTAACAACAGCTTTTACTGATTTGAACTTTGGCTCTAGATTATTGGCTTCCATTGAAAGGCAAGGTAAGAAATAGCATTAAAAATTGCAATAGCTGGAGGGATGCTGTTAAGATTGTTACTCCTATATAAAGTGCCACCTAATAAACATGGCAAACATGATTTATTCTCAAGGAATCCCTTTAGTTTTTACATTTTGGTTAGGGTCCAATAAAAAGAGAATTTGTGAATATAATAGCTTGGTTATCATCCTACTAGCCATTCTACCCTTCATCCCTGATGTTATACCCATGTGGTTCTAGAAAATTTGGTTTACCCTCAGCCCAAGGATGGGAGTACAAAACCTAGCATAAGGTAATCATTGCACTCCACACTCTGAGCACTATTATTGGCTCATTCACGGACATGAAATCTAGACTAATATAATCAAAGAGGGTATCAGACCTTATGTTGCAAATTCTGGTATAAAGATAATCTCTACGTCTCAGAAGTATGTGATGTGCAGGCACAATAAGTGGAATTGTTGTTGCCACTTTACTATCATGAAAAAAAGTCACCTGAAGAAGCAGATACACAGAGGAGGGTAGAACCAGAGTAACTGCATTACAACTGTCTTGATCAAACTTTGTTTGAAGTCCATTATTACTGCTGGGTTGCACAAATTTTAGTTAAGTTTCCTATTATTTTTNAAAGTCACCTGAAGAAGCAGATACACAGAGGAGGGTAGAACCAGAGTAACTGCATTACAACTGTCTTGACCAAACTTTGTTTGAAGTCCATCATTACTGCTGGGTTGCAGTAATTTTTAGTTAAGTTTCCTATTATTTTTGTCAGTCTGTGCTGATTTTTTCCTTTGATGCAAGTAATACTTCTAATCTTAACAGAACTCATAATATATCCCAGCTTCTGCATCCTTTCTCTTTCAACAATTAGAATCATATGTATGTTAACTAATGTATTAGCCCTTCCTATGAACTCTGGAAAACTTGATATTAAACAGCAGAAATCTCATTGCCTTAACCCCAAACTCTTAAGACCCAGGACCAATCACTTTTGCCTATCCAACTCTGAACTAGTGCCCAAATCTGAAACCTTCTACCCTTTCTGACAACTGAATCTCTTATGCCTTGTTTTCTTAATCTTTCTAACTATAGTCAATAGGAAACAGTTGATAAGTAAGCATTTTATTTTGGGCAAAATATGCCCACTGTAATCTTGGCTGGATGGCATCATGGACTCAATGGACGTGAGTCTGAGTGAACTCTGGGAGATGGTGATGGACAGGGAGGCCTGGCGTGCTGCGATTCATGGGGTCGCAAAGAGTCGGACATGACTGAGCGACTGAACTGAACTGAACTGAACTGAATCTGACAAGAAAAGATTTGATACCATTCCAGAGTCAGTTATTTCTAAGCATATAAAATATACTTGAGATCAGAAGTTAGCTAGTCCAAATGGTTCAAAATCATTTACTAGTCACTAATTCAATTTCTCTCATGCGATTCATGGGGTCGCAAAGAGTCAGACACAACTGAGCGACTGAACTGAACTGAACTGAACTGAATCTGACAAGAAAAGATTTGATACCATTCCAGAGTCAGTTATTTCTAAGCATATAAAATATACTTGAGATCAGAAGTTAGCTAGTCCAAATGGTTCAAAATCATTTACTAGTCACTAATTCAATTTCTCTCATCTCACAAAAACACTCAGAAGACAGAAAAGAGTAATAAAAATTTAAAACAACCTTGGAAACTAAAACTGAAAGAAAGCCTAATGTCAGAATCTTAAATTAAGTAGTTAGAGTGTAAAATGAAGCTAGACATACGAAAATATCCCTAAGTTGCATCTCACAGCAATATAGCGTGGTGGTCAAGAACATGCGATCCAAATCACACAAAGGACTGTTGAATTTCATCATTATCTAGCTAAGTGAACCTGGTAGATTAAAATATATGAATTTTATTTTCTATAAAATGGAGATAATAATAGTACCACTACTGTGGATTGAACTGTGACACTCATCTCCTTAAAAAAAGTCATACGTTGAAGCCATAACCCAATGTGACTGTACTTTGAGATAGTATCTTTAAATAAGTAATTAAGCTTAAAATAAGGGTGGGGTCCTCATCCAACTGAACTGCTGTCCTTATAAGAAGACAAGATTCCTGAGGAACAACACAAGAAGAGGATATTGCACTTATTAACATATATGTACCTAATATAGTGTCAGACTTTATTTTGGGGACTCCAAAATCACAGCAGATGGTGACTGCAGCCATGAAATTAGAAGACGCTTATTCCTTGGAAGGAAAGTTATNACAGTGGAAACAGTGTCAGACCTTATTTTTTGGGCTCTAAAATCACTGCAGATGGTGACTGCAGCCATGAAATTAAAATACACTTACTCCTTGGAAGGAAAGATATGACCATCCTAGATAGCATATTCAAAAGCAGAGACATTACTTTGCCAACAAAGGTCCATCTAGTCAAGGCTATGGTTTTTCCTGTGGTCATGTATGGATGTGAGAGTTGGACTGTGAAGAAAGCTGAGCACCAAAGAATTTATACTTTTGAACTGTGGTGTCAGAAAAGACTCTTGAGAGTCTCTTGGACTGCAAGGAGATCCAACCAGTCCATTCTAAAGGAGATCAGTCCTGGGTGTTCTTTGGAAGGAATGATGCTAAAGCTGAAACTCCAATACTTTGGCCACCTCATGCAAAGAGTTGACTCATTGGAAAAGACTCTGATGCTGGGAGGGATTGGGGGCGGGAGGAGAAGGGGACAACCGAGGATGAGATGGCTGGATGGCATCACTGATTTGATGGACATGAGTTTGGATAAACTCCGGGAGATGGTGATGGACAGGGAGGCCTAGCGTGCTGTGATTCATGGGGTCACGAAGAGTCGGACATGACTAAGGGACTGAACTGATGCCCATTTTTAGACATAATGCACATTTAATAGACTACAGGACAGTGTAAACATAGTTTTTGTATGCACTGGAAGCCAAAATCCATTTGACTCACTTTATGGCAATATACCCTTTATTCTAGTGACCTGGAACCAGATCCATAGTATCTCCAAGGAATGGTTGTATTTGTTAGCTTTTCTTTAAAAAGTTTTTACCTATGAACATATACACTTTTTTTAAATTTATTTTTAATTGGAGGATAATTGTTTTACAATGTCATGTTGGCTTCTGCGGCACAACAATGTGAATCAACCATAAGTATACTCTCCTCTCTCTTGAGTCTTCCTCCTACCCCCTCATCCCACCCTTCCAGGTTGTCAGAAAGCACTGAGCTGAGACCCTTGTGTTAAACAGCAACTTCCCACCAGCTATCTATTTTACACATGGTACATATGGCAACCCACTGCAGTGTTCTTGCCTTGAGGATCTCAGGGATGGGGGAGCCTGGTGGGCTGCCGTCTCTGGGGTCGCACAAGGTCGGACACAACTGAAGCAACTGAGCAGCAGCAGCAGCAGCAGCAGCGTATATATGTCAATGCTGCTCACAATTTGTCCCACCCTCTCTGTCCCCTGCTCTGTCCACAAGTCTGTTCAATTTTAAAATGATTATTCTCTTAATATTTTGTTTCGATGTTTGAAACTCTTGATGCAACATTCTAGAGCAAGGACCTGAACAAGACCTTCTGTCCCCAAGGGACTGATAAAGGAAACAGATCTATTTATTCTTTGTGGTTTGATGCACAGATGAAAAACTTAACGCACAATAACAGAAGCTGGTCGTTAATAAATCATATCCTAGTCTCTTTCAGTGCTTGCGCAAGTAGACAGCATCTTCAGTTTTCCCATGTCTCGACTTCTAGCTCTTTTGTAGTTGTAGCACTGCAACCTCAATGATGCATATGTCCAGAATCAGTTAAAAAGACTGTCAACTTCCTTTTCTCTTAGTTCATTTATTTTTCACTGTCTCTTGGTCCCAGGTGTATCTGAATGATTACCTTCCGTCACTTGCTGCTATTGCTCGATGGAGTGCTCTCGATTGTCCCCGTATTTTGTGGGCGGGTTGGGAGAGGGAGCTTGAGAGGGATGTGCCACTGTGGGGAGGTGGTGGATCACCAGGATGCCTCTGGGGATGATCCCTTCCTTGGCGGCAGGAAGTCCTCCCAGAGCCACGCCCACAATGCCTGGCGGGTATCTGTATGTGGCACCATTCAGCTCTGGATGAATTGCTTGCTGATCTATTACTGACCAGGGAGCTGTTGTGACAGAGTTCCTTGTTCACACAGTTTATTAAGCTCTCTGGGATGTGACCTGTGATAGCCCATCAGATCTCAGTGGCAGCTGCCTCCCTCATCTCCAAGGAGGCTTGCTCATTATACCAGGCTGTGTGGGGAGTACAGATGAGATTTGGTGCATCTTTCAAGGGACCCTGAGCAAAGCTGAAAGGCTCTGACTTGTGCACGTCAAGGGCCGCCCCTCATATCCTTCCTTCTTTGAGGGCTTGGGCTGGCCTTCTCATCCACCAGTCTGCCAAAGGCCGCGATCACTAGGAAGCCGCCTTGCCTCATCTGCTTTAGAGTGCAGTCACTGGTGTGGTGGTTATGTTCGTTGAGATTGCAATGCAGGGAGACACAGTAGCTCTGGAACTGCAGGGTATAGACTCTGTACACGCCCAGGGACCGCTCCGTCCCATCCTCCAAATAGGGGTTATAAAATAGGACGCTGAATCCAAAGGCCTTGGCTCAAACTGCAACTGCCTGCCCCTTTGCGACCAAAGCCAATGAGGCCCAGTGTCTCCCTGCAGATGTGAGCCCCCCGCCCCCCACCCGAGGCAACCTCCCAGATCTGCTCGACACTCTGCACCCACATGCCTTCACGCAACGCCTGGTACAGCCAGGTGTTCCGCCCGTACAGATTAAGGATGTGGATGTGGCAGAAGGTTGAGGCCACTGTCTCTTCCACTGCTGCGGACAGGATGTTGCACCCTGCAATCCCGAGTTCACCTGCAGCCTTGACGTCGACCTAGTCGTAGCCGCTGCCTATCTGCACAATCCTCTCAGGGCATTGAACTTCTCCAGGTCCTCCCTGGTGAGCATAATGGTATGATACATCATGGTGCCAACTGCCTCGTTTAAAACCTTCTCGTGGATCTCCTGAGTGAACTGTGCACCGCAGAAGGCTACAGGGGCCAGGCCCTTCGGGATGGGCATTTCCACTGGGTGCAGTCTCTGCCAGCCAGCAGTGCCACCAGGGGGCAGGGGTGCAGGAGGCCTTTCTGGGGGCGGATATCTTCGCAAATTCTGTCCAATAGCTGTCGCTTGACTTTGTGCTTATCTACAAGGGTCACTCTTTATCGAGCTTTGCACCTCTCTGATTCAAAAAGCAAAGCAGCCCTCTAAGAACTTAGGGGCCCTCGCAGGTATCTGCAGGCATTACACCACTATGCGCCCAACATAAATTTGTCCACAAACTCTGTAGTTGACACGATAGGCTGTCTGTCTTTTTAAAGAGAATCCAGCTTGACTGGTTCAAAACCATTTAAGGCGATGAAACCCTAGTCCTGGGCAGCTGGCGTCCACCACAAAGGGCTTCCACATGGGAGGCGCTGCGGTGGCGGCAGCTGTGTGGCAGCCCAGTCGGCACCGCGTGGCTCCTGACTGCAGCCCTTGCTCCTCCGGCTACCGCCTGCTCCTCTGGGCCGCCCCCTGGCCACCTTAAAATGACCCACAAGTCTGTTCTTTATGTCTGCATCTCTTTCTACCCTACAAATAGTGTCATTGGTACCATTTTTCTAGATTCCATACATATGTGTTAATTATATGATTTTTGTTTTTTCCAGCTTACTTCTGTATAACAACTTATACAACTTGTTATACAACTTCTGTATAACAACTTACTCTGTATAACAGGCTCTACATTCATCCACCTCACTACAATTGACCAAATTCATTCCTTTTTATGACTGAGTGATATTTCACTATATATATATACCTATATACCACAACGTTGTTATCCATTCATCTGTTGATGGACATCTACTTGTTAGCTTTTTAAAATGGACATATTGTTTTTATTTATTTTCTTATCTAAATAAATATATTTTTATACCTAATTTTATATTTTTAAGTTTCCTTTTTTTTCCCCCTAAAGCACCAACAAACTGCATATGCTTTTGGTTCCATGAAACCTATATCTTTCCCACCTCTATTATATTACCCATCAGAGACACTAAAGATGCTGGTCCACACTAGAGTCATCTTTCCAGAAGGACATATTTAGGGCCTTTCCTGAGTGGCTTCAGGCCTTGAAATGTGAATATATGAAAATAAGCCTTCATCTGTGGAATTTCAATCCCCTGCTGACAAAGCTGCATATATTGTCCTTCAACTCTCTTCTCATACGAACACTTCTCTCATCTTCCTTTTTCATTTGTGTGGCTTCATCCTAGTCTTCCAGGTGAAAACATTTGATTCGGTGCTTTTAGATCCCACCATGTGACCTTTCCTTCTCCAAAAGGTCACATGCCTGACTCCCAGCCACCCCTGCACGAAGGTCCCAAAACTGCTTATGAAACATGGTTTCATACTTCAAGTTCTAAATAAATAGTTAATAGAACCCTTCATCCGGCTTCTTTGCTAGCTACTGCTATGAGAGACTCATGTGATCTTGTTGTCTATCCCCACGAGAGCAAGGAAGTCTATACACATCCTGTTTCTCCACAGGGCATCCTGAGAAAGAAGAGAAACCTCTTCTATCAAAATTTGGACTGGGATCTCAAACACTTATAACAATGTTCTCTGCTGCTTGACTTGACCCATGGAATCATAACAAAGAGAGAAACAGTGTTTATTTAACTCAGTTACTGCCTGGTTTAAATGGTTTTCTGTGAGTGAACAGGAAAATTAACCACCATTCTCAACATTGTTTTTAAGGCAAATTGTGCTCTTACTTTACAAATAACTGGCTTAATAAATGATGGTTGGAGCATAAACTGTTGGTGCGTTGAGTAAACAAACTATTTCTTTTCAGTTTGTGAAGTTAAAATTCTTCCACTATTTCTGTAATTGGAGCTGGTTGCAACATAAAGCAGCAGACGATTGACCACCCAGGTGTCACTATGGCTAATTATTAAAATGAAGCCGGGTACATGGTATTTACCATCCTTCATCACCTTTATTTCTCTTTTAAAGTACAGAGCAGACAAGATTCACTTAATTTCTGCAAAAAGGTTTGTAATAAAGAAGAACCTTTGTGTTCTGATATATGTTGATCACTAAAGGAATGGTGCCTGTAAGTTTAAATTATACACAATGGTCCACCTCTGGCAACACTGCCTCCCAGGTAAGGAGCATTATACCTTTTGCTCACAGCAAACATCCTGACCAGGCCTACTTGGGAATGAATACAGGAAGGAAGAAATTAACACATCCTCTCTGGAGACTGACCAGAAGCAGGAAATGTTTGACCTTATTTTCCCCCCTTTTAGGATAAAAGAAGCCTGAATTCTAATTAGGCAAGATGGTTCTTTCGGACACAAAGATCTGCCTGCTTTCTGAATAAAGTCGCGATTCCTTGTCCCAACAGCTCATCTCTAGATTTACTGGCTGGCTGTGTGCCTTGCAGAACTGTTTGGACTTGATAACAGGTTCAGAAGTTGCAAAAACTTTCATTTCCTTTTTGCTGCTGTGGTCTCTTGGGATCACCCATTGCATTTTGTTTGAAGTGAAAGTGAAAGTGTTAGTTGCTCAGTTGTGTCTGATTCTTTACGACCCCATGGACTGTAGCCTGCCAGGCTCCTCTATCCATGGGATTCTCCAGGCAAGAATACTAGAGTGGGTAGCCATTCCCTTCTCCAGAGCATCTTCCCAAACCAGGGATCAAACCCTGGTCTCCTGCAGTGCAGGAAGATTCCTTACCATCTGAGTCACTAGGGAAGCCCAGTTTTTTTTTTTGTTTGTTTGTTTGTTTAATGTTGCCCTAATCTGAGATTCAGTGCAATAGCTCAGTGGAAGATCCAGGCGTGACCTGGGGCAGAAGGACAGAGACCACAACTTTCAGCACATTGCATGAGTCTCTATTCAAGTCATCTAAAGCTGCCTTGAGCTGCTCCAGTTCCTCACAGCCCATTAGTTTTCATTCAAGTTTGTAGAACTAAGCCTTATGATGACATCTAGTCCAGTGCCATGCAAAGCATGATCCTCGTATCAGCAGCGGTCTGCAAGCTGTTACCAGTCAAGGACAAAAGAAATACAGAAATCAAGAGAATGTTTCTAAAACAAAACCTTGTACAGTCAGCTGACATTGCTGTGCAACATCACATCTAAGTATATTACCAGTCATTTCACTGGACAGAAAACATCCACTTTGGTTGTTACCAAACTCACCAAGTGAGTTACCTGTGATGTCAAGCACAGTAAGACCATGTATTGGTCTGCAAGAGAGTAGAAGTGAAAAAAAAAATTTTTTTTAACCAGTTCTCTATGATAGTCTTTAAAGCTTTGGTCTAGGTTACCAAGAGGGCACTGGGAGGCAGGGAAATGTTAATAAATGCAAGTTGAAAAGAACTGGGACCTCTGTGGAAATAGTCCTGATTTCTGTGCAGACTTTAGCTCAGTGGAAGATCCAGGCGTGACCTGGGGCAGAAGGACAGAGACCACAACTTTCAGCACATTGCATGAGTCTCTATTCAAGTCATCTAAAGCTGCCTTGAGCTGCTCCAGTTCCTCACAGCCCATTAGTTTTCATTCAAGTTTGTAGAACTAAGCCTTATGATGACATCTAGTCCAGTGCCATGCAAAGCATGATCCTCGTATCAGCAGCGGTCTGCAAGCTGTTACCAGTCAAGGACAAAAGAAATACAGAAATCAAGAGAATGTTTCTAAAACAAAACCTTGTACAGTCAGCTGACATTGCTGTGCAACATCACATCTAAGTATATTACCAGTCATTTCACTGGACAGAAAACATCCACTTTGGTTGTTACCAAACTCACCAAGTGAGTTACCTGTGATGTCAAGCACAGTAAGACCATGTATTGGTCTGCAAGAGAGTAGAAGTGAAAAAAAAAATTTTTTTTAACCAGTTCTCTATGATAGTCTTTAAAGCTTTGGTCTAGGTTACCAAGAGGGCACTGGGAGGCAGGGAAATGTTAATAAATGCAAGTTGAAAAGAACTGGGACCTCTGTGGAAATAGTCCTGATTTCTGTGCAGACTTAGATAACTCTCCAGCTTCCTCATGCCCTTAGACTTGAATGAGTGTACTAGGGCTAAGTTGTGCCTGGTCTCAGCTTGGATAATGTATGTGTGTTAAGTCACTTCAGTCGTGTCGACTCTTTGCAACCCCAAGGACTGTAGCCCTTTAGGTGCCTCTGTCCACGGAATTCTCCAGGCAAGAATACTAGAGTGGGTTGCCGTTCCCTTCTCCAGGGAATCTTCCCAACCCTGGTATTGAACACGGGTCTCCCACATTGCAGGCAGATTCTTTACCATATGAGCCACCATGGAAGCCCAGCTTGGATGATATTCCCCGATAAACAGCCTCTTCAGAGACTGCGATGCACTTTGCTTCCATCCAGCAGAGCAGAGGTAACCGACGTCCGGTACAGCTCTGGTGTCCAAAAGAAAAGCCACACAGGGACATCTAGTGGTAAGGAGAAATTGCCAACCTGTTCCAAAGGAGTCCAAGAATTTCCAAACCTCAAGCCGCCTGGGGACCTTGGATTCATTTATTGAATTTTACCTCACACTCTAGCAAATTAGTCACTGTGTTTGAAGGAAAGCAGAGGTCAAGGTGATGCCCGGCCCCTGAAATGGAGCTGGACATTCCTTCCACCTGATAGGACACCTCTAACAAGTCTCTGTACATCCAGAATGAAGCAAAGAGTGAAGGCAATAGATAGATTCTTCAGGCAAGAGTGCCAAGGAGAGAATACAGATAGATCATCATTTTACAAACAGTTACTTCAATACTGTCTTTCTGGTTGGCTGTAAAATGGACCTAACTCCAGAGAAGCAGAAATGATGCAAAGCTCCAAAATAAACTGAGTACATTAAAAAACAGACCTCCAAACTTGCTGATCTATAAATTAGCATCAGCAAAACTCTTAATGAAATGTACCTGTGGGTTCCCCAGCAAGATGACAAAGCCAAATCAAAGCTAGCCACCCAGATTGATAAAACAAAGTCCTTAGAAGAAGCAGATCTCTCCTGGCATTTGACGGAAAGACTGAAGCTAAAATAAAGTTGTGTCAGGCTTTTGTTGTCAAGAGCTGACTCTTATACAGGCTGATAGATGTGCAAATAAATTCAATTAGGTCCAAATTAATAGCTAGTAAAAATCATAGTGGATTTTACTATGAGAAACATATCTAAGGTCTATAATTTGTGGGTTTTGCCTTTTTATGCATTGTTGCTTATTCATTCACCAAAAAAGCCCTATACTACAACTCATGTATCATCATATAGCTTTTTAAAGGTATCTAATGGAATGGGCTTCCCTGGTAGCTCAGCTGGTAGAAAATCCGCCTGCAGTGCAGGACCCCTAGGTTGGGAAGATTCCCTGGAGAAAGGAACGGCCACCCAGTACAGTATTCCGGCCTGGAGAATTCCGTGGACAGAGGAGCCTGGCAGGCTACATACAGTCAGTCCATGGGGTCTCAAAGAGTCTGACAGAACTGAGTGACATTCGCTTTCACTTTCAGTTGATGTAATATCTTCCTTCGACCCACCTTCTTCCACCCAGCTAATAACTAGAAAATTATTGCAGTTGTCCAATTCATGCTCATTAACACCCTTCTTGATTACAGTGGCCCATTGCAGTTTAATTTGTATTACAGCTTAAACTCTTCTAACAACTTAAGTTTCTCCCTCTTTCCCAAAAGAAATTTGGGACAAGAAGAAGGTGAAACTGGGGAGGTGATCTCTAGTCCCTGTGTTGTATTCCTCTTCTTGCTCCTACTTCTCGGAGCTGAACCTGGATCCCCATGCCCTCTGCCTGTGTTTAGACTGTCCTATCTGAATCCATGGGGCCTCTGTGGTGGCTCAGCCAATAAAATGCAGGCTACATACAGTCAGTCCATGGGGTCTCAAAGAGTCTGACACAACTGAGTGACATTCGCTTTCACTTTCAGTTGATGTAATATCTTCCTTCGACCCACCTACTTCCACCCAGCTAATGACCAGAAAATTATTGCAGTTGTCCAATTCATGCTCATTAACACCCTTCTTGATTACAGTGGCCCGTTGCAGTTTAATTTGTATTACAGCTTAAACTCTTCTAACAGCTTAAGTTTCTCCCTCTTTCCCAAAAGAAATTTGGGACAAGAAGAAGGTGAAACTGGGGAGGTGATATCTAGTCCCTGTGTTGTATTCCTCTTCTTGCTCCTACTTCTTGGAGCTGAACCTGGATCCCCATGTCCTCTGCCTGTGTTTAGACTGTCCTATCTGAATCCATGGGGCCTCTGTGGTGGCTCAGCCAATAAAGAATCTGCCTGCAATTCAGGAGACCCGGGTTTGTCCCTGAGTCAAGAAGATCTCCTGGAGAAGGGATTGGCAACCAATTCCAGTATTATTGCCTGGGAGATCCCATGAACAGAGGAGCCTGGTGGGCTACAGTCTACAGGGTAGCAAAGAGTCAGACAAGAGTTAGCAGCTAAACCACCACCATCTAAATCCACTCTATGTCCATACTGGTGAAATCCGTGGTTTGCTGTCAGCTCATTTGTTGTCTGGTATTACTTCGTCCTTCCCAGCCAACTTCATTCTAGGTCTACACCTCTTCTCTCCACCTGCAGGTCCTGCTACAGGCCTCACTGGAGTCATCGTTTGGGACAGGGATCTCTTGATGGGTCTGCTGGTTTCTCAGCGTTGCCATCAAGAGCCTGTCAGAACTCCGGGAAACAGTTTGTGACAGTGAGTCAGTGGAGAGCTGAAGCTCTAATTTGTGGACCTCTCCCGAACCACGTGTCGCTGATGTTACTGCCCCTTGAGCCAATCTGGTCACTCTGGAGCACCCTGTGGGGTGCACGCCTCCCATGGTTCCCTGTGAGAAGCAGGGTGTTTTATGGCTGCTGTAGCGCATTGTCACAAATGCAGCAGCTTAAAACAACAGTAAAAAATGGATTCTCTTCCAGCTCTAGAGGCCAGAGTCTGAAATCAAGTGGTCAGCGGGGTGGGTTCTGTCTAGAGGCTCTGAAAGAGAATCTGCTCTATGCCTCTCTCCTAGCTCCTGGCAGCTACTGGCAACCTTGTCGTTCCTTGGCATTCCTGGACTTCATAACTCCGGTCTCTGCCTCCATCTTCCCATTACCTGATTCTCTCTCTATGGTAAGTCCCATATCTATGAACAAGTTTCGTTCTGAGAGTACAGTCGGTAAGTCCAATAAGGTTAGTCTAGGTACCCAACTGACACAATCGGCTATACAGTATTGTCCTGTAATAGGTTTATAATACTTTTTATACAAATAATACTTAAAAAGCAAACACAAAAAATAAAGAAAATATTTTTAATCTTACACTATAATGCCTTGGAAAATACAGTTTGGCCACCTCATGCGAAGAGTTGGCTCACTGGAAAAGACTCTGTTTCTGGGAGGGATTGGGGGCATGAGGAGAAGGGGACGACAGAGGATGAGATGGCTGGATGGCATCACTGACCTGATGGACGTGAGTTTGAGTGAACTCCGGGAGATGGTGATGGACAGGGAGGCCTGGCGTGCTGTGATTCATGGGGTCACAAAGAGTCAGACATGACTGAGCAACTGAACTGAACTGAACTTAACAGTGCAACCGCTGGCCTATGGGGGCTGACATCGAGTGAACAGACAAGAAGAGTTACTGACTGGAGGAGGGAGAGGATGTGAGAGATGGTAGAGCTGAAGGATTGTCAGCTGTAGGTGATGGAGGGTAATCTACAGTTTCACTCTCACCTGACATTGATGGAATGCATGTTCATATCTTTGAAAGTGTGCAGCATGAAGCTCTATGTAGAGGATGTATGTAGAGGATGTACTGTGTCTGTGTCTCTTTTCTCTTCTCATCTCTTATGAGGATTTACCGTTGGTTTTCAATCTCATCCTAATCCAGAATAATCTTATTTTGAGATCATTAATTTAATTATACCTGCAACAACCCTTTGTCCCCACAAGGTCGTATTTATAAGTTCCAGGGGTTAGAAGATCTCAGGGTTGGTGGGGGGCACTATTAAACCAATGACATAGGCCTTCTCATAAAGTCCAGAGGTGTGTAGTCCCCTCAGGGGATCCCAGTAGCACCCTAATCCCACATCCAGTCTCTCTGACCCCCTTCCTTTTTGCACCGGAAGTATTTCTGCCTCCTGCCCCTCTTCCAGGAGGAATTCCCCTGTCAGATCCACCCTCTTCCTACTTCTGAGCCTCTTTTTTCTAGTAGGTGCCTACTTCTTTCTTGGAGTGATAAAAACTCAGACATGCAGTAATGGCAATAAAAAAAAAAAGCACGGTTTAAAAGAGAGGTTGTATTATTTGTGAGCATATTTCAAAAACATTCATCTCCATTATATATATGCAGACATACACAGAGTCTATTGCATCAAAACATTGGCCCCACATGGCAACATCTTAACCAAAACTGTAAAAGAGAAACTCCTGGTGGCTCAGATGGTAAAGATTCTGCCTGCAATGTAGGAAAGTTGGGTTCAATCCCTGGGAAGATCCCCCGGAGAAGGGAATGGCTACCAACTCAGTATTCTTGCCTAGAGAATTCCATGGACAGGGGCTGCACCCCATGGGGTCCCAAACAGTCAGACATGACTGAGCACTTTCACTACTCCACACTTGCAAAATAATCTAAAGTTTGGGGACTTCCCTGGTGATCCAGTGATTAAGACTCTGTGCTTCCAATCCTGGGGGCATGGGTTCCATCTTCCACTGGGGAACTAAAATCCTGCAAGGTGTGCAGCATGACCAAAAAATAAATATATAAAACACACATTAAAAATAAATACAAAATGAAAAGTTTTATTTATAAAAATGATAATCACAAGTACCCACTAATACAATTCAGCTTATATATATTTTCCTCCCTGCTGCTGCTGCTGCTCCTAAGTCGCTTCAGTTGTGTCCGACTCTGTGCGACCCCATACATGGCAGCCCACCAGGCTCCCTTGTCCCTGGGATTCTCCAGGCAAGAACACTGGAGTGGGTTGCCATTTCCTTCTCCAATGCATGGAAGTGAAAAGTGAAAGTGAAGTCGCTCAGTTGTATCCGACTCTTCACAACCCCATGGACTGCAGCCTACCAGGCTCCTCCGTCCATGGGATTTTCCAGGCAAGAGCACTGAAGTCGTGTGCCATTGCCTTCTCCGATTTTCCTCTCTAGAGGACAAAATATTGTTAAAGTATTAGTTCAACAGGCAACTGCAACTCATTTAGGTTTTGATAAGCCATAGTTCTAGGTCTTAGAAGAATTTGCTCGCTGCTACCCCCTGTTTTACTATTTTATTTTAGTACATTTTAAATATAAATAAAAGCAGAGAAAACAGTATAATAATTCTCTATGTACCTATCACTCAGCTTCAACAATTCACATCTCATGACCAAACTTGCTTCCTTGATACTTGACACCTTCGTGTCTCTCTCTAACCCATCCCTGAGTTTTGAAGCTATCACATCATCTTTAAATATTTTTCTAAAAGATGGAGATTCTTTTTTTGTACATTCAATAGCATGATAATCCTTGAAATTTCTAAAACAGCTCTTTTAAAATTTTTTATTTTTTTAACACTGGAAACGATTTGTATTAGAGTATAGCTGATGAACAATGTTGTAATAGTTACAGGTGAACAGTGAAGGGACTCAGCCATACACATATATGTATCCATTCTTTCCCAAGCCCCTCTTTCTTCCAAGGTTGGCACACAACATTGAGCAGAGTTTATCAAATATTCAATCATGCTTCCATATCCTCATTTTTTAATATCATTTTCACTTTGTTTTTAGCTTGTTTTTTGACTTAGAATTCAAATGACATTCATATATAGAGAGATGATAAGCCTCTCAAATTTCTTTAAATCTTTAGATTGTCTCCATACGTCTGTCTGTCTCTCTTTTTCTTTTCTCTCTCTTCAAGCTTTTGTTGAAGAAATGCATGGTTCATCCTATGAACTTTTCCTCAGTCTAAATTTTTCTGGATTTATCCTCATGGTGATTTTTGCCCTTTATATTTTCTGTAAATTTGTTTTCAAAAAGACAATCTCTGGGGGTGTGTGTGTGTGTGTGTGTGTGTGTGTGTGTGCATGCGTGCATGCATGTGTGGGTGGGTGTAATGTTAGCAGTCATTGATAATAGTTACTTAGATCCAGTAATTCTTAAGGTGTTAAAAAGATAAACTACTTTATAATTCTTAGCTGGTAGGCTTTTAAGAGCTATTTTTTCCTCATAAGCAATTGTTTATGCTTAGGTACAGTTTGCATAGGAGAGGCAAGATAAGTGTTTGGTTATTTTATATGTATATGTGACCTATATATATTGTATATGCTTGTGCATACATGCTAAATCATTTCAGTCATGTCCAACTTTTTATAACTCTGTGGACTGTAGTCTGCCAGGCCTCCAAAGGGATTCTCCAGGCAAAAATACTGGGGTGGGTTGCCATGACCTACTCCAGGGGATCTTCCCAACCCAAAGATTGAACCTATGTCCCTTACACCTCCTGCATTGGCAAGCAGATTCTTTACCACTAGCACCAGCTGGGAAGACCATATATTGCCGGGGGCCAGCGTGAGGAACTCCGCCCATGGCAAAGGTCATGAGGAAGGAGGCTTCGGCATACGCAAAGGCGTGGTCAAGCCTCAGGAGACCCCCTGTTCCCGAGCATCTACCCCAAAACCAGAGTCTGTTTTTTGCTCTCACCTACACCTTTGACTTTCCAGGGAGCTCTCCCCTATAACCGTTTCTCTCGGAGAAGGAGTAAACGTACAGCTCCAAGTCAATAAAAATTCCTGGGCGTGACAAGAGTGTTTCAGCTTATGAACTCTGAAGGTTATCTAGCCCACCTGTATAGGTTCGTCCGGCCGCATGTGATGGTTTACAGCCCCCCAACTGTGAGAGGCATGAGATGTTTTAGACTTACTAAAGACAAATTCTTGTGGGAAGCTGGAAATTATTAGTATAGTGGGTTGGTTGGGAATTACATTGGTGAAGGGTTTTTTCATTTGTTGTGTCAATAATTGCTGCTAATTCCCTGCCCTGGGTGGGACAAGGGTGTCTCAGGTCAAACCTCTCTGCTGACAGACTAGCTTGTGTGACAACCTCTCAACCATAAACAGCACAGAGAGTTTGGAGTATTAGCATAGGGCTTTTCTCATTGTTGAGTCAATGATTGCCGCCAGGCCTCCATATCCTTAGGCACCTGGGAATATATTAATCAATGTATTTGGAATATAAAAAAGGAAATACAGTAGTTTTTAAGGTTAGCAATACTAGACTTTTTGAGTTAATGAATTTTCTCTTTTGTTATAGATCACTGTACTTTGTTATAAATCACTGTGTCCTTGCTATGTAAAAATGTAACTTTATCACTATCTTAAGACTAAGTAGATCTTAAGGGGAACATTGGTGAAAGGATTTTCATTTGTTGGGCTGATGTTTGCTGCTAAACCTCCATATTTCCTGCCCTTATAATGAATATAACTAGCATATAGGAGAAATAAGTATTAACCTTTAAGCATATAGGAGAAATAAGAATTAACCTTTAAGATTAATCATGTTAACCTTGGGTTAAATAAATTCCTTTCTTGATTGTAACTCACTACACCCTCACCCTATAGGAATGCAACTTTATTTGGAGGGTGGTGCCTGGTTTAAGAAAAAACACCCTTGGAAAAAATAAGTTTTTTGGTTATCAGAAAAAAAGGATCATAAAATGTCAGCGAGCCTTATGGCAAGAAGATGATGTAAAACCCCTAAGACCTTTTTTTATGTAAAGCACCTGACTTTGATAAAGGTCAGGACTGCTGACCCCCACGTGACTCTGTATTCATCCCTATATGTAACAAAAGGTATATAAGAAAATCTGAAAAATAAAGAAATGGGTTCAGTTCCTGGAAAGACTGACTCCCCCATGTTTTCTTTTTTATTCCCCGTTTTTCTGGCTGAATTCGCATCTGGAGCATGGATGCTATTCCATGTAAACCAAGTTATTCAGCCTCTTTTTCTCCACTAATATTTCCTACTACACTATCCATTTCTAATCTCTCTATCTGTAATTAATTATGTATTTTCCAAGGTCGCCAACACCGTCCCCACCTTCGAATTCCCTGGATCCACCGGGGCTAGACCCCGGCAATATATAGGTACACATCTGTGTGTACATGTGTATATATGTATTTTATTAACACGTTAAGAAATCTTTGGCGTCTTACAATTTATTGCAATTATTACACTTACTAATACTTAAGTCATCCTCCTTTTGTTAAGGGAGTCAATGCACTTAGGCCCCCAAGTCCTTCAGCAATGATGCTATTAGTCTTGAATAGTATTCTTATTTTCTGATGTGACAAGATTCATTTTGTGTTTCTTACATATGGCTTCTAGTCCTTTTTAGTGGCAAGAGATAGAAAATATCATCTTAGTTTTGTTTCAGATAAAATATATCACAACTTCAAACTAATACTTCCAATTCAAATTTAGGAATACAGGGTTTTTACCTAACCCAGCTGATTTCATATCTATTTCATTCTCTGCCATGCCCCAAACCCTGGTTTCAATGACATAAATATAATTCTTTATTTCCTTTATCCATACTATGTATATGATGGTCTCAGAATAAAATAATCACTACCACCAATTATATCATTACTGAAGAGAGTCTTTCTCTTTTTTAAAATTTATTTTGTCCTGCTGGGGATGTGCAATTCAACTGTGATGTCTTAAAGTCACCTGGAATAATTTCTCTCTGAAAGGTTGTACCATCAATAGGATACACTTTGAAATTTCTTTTCTTTTTGCTTTCAATATTTAGGAATTACATTTTGTGTCTAATTTTTTTACTGTGTAAAACATTTACATTTCCAAAGTTGCATCTTCAAAACAAAAAAGTTAAAAAAATTTAATTAAAGGAAGTTAAAAGAAGAGTTTGTGTCCTCTCTTCCACCTATTCCCTCCTCTTCTATATTTAGCTATGAATATACTTTTTAAATTTTATGGTTTGTCTTTGTCTTTTCGTTGGTTTATAATCACACACACTTTCTTATGTCCTGGAGATTATTCCACAGTAACACTGAATTTTTCTCATTCATTTTACGCCTGCATAATAATCCATTGTGTGCATATATTATAGTTTATTCAACCATTCTTTATTGGTATTTGAATTATTTGCAGTACTTTGCCATTACAAATGGTGCTTCAGTGACTAGGCTTGTTCACAAGTACGCTTTTAAGTATTTTTTTTGTTGAAAAGAAATCTTTATTATGCTTTTGCTATTTTGTTTATCTTTAATGAGAATACTAGGTCTCTTAAATATTTAAACCTTATATTTTATTTGCAGATGATATTTAATTGAGTAGTTTTAATGTTAGTTACAGTGCTGTGATATGGGTATGTGAAATCAGTTAATACCTCACTTTTTTAGAAATGAAACTATTGATTCTAAACCCAATCAATCAGAATTATTTGCAGTATTTTGCTATTACAAATGGTACTTCAATGCATAGGCTTGTTCACAAGTACTTTTTAAAACATTTATTTACTGATGGATGACTTTTGGCTGCACTGGGCCTTTGTTTCTGTGCATGGGCTTTCTGTAGCTGTGGGGCTTGGGGTCGACTCTCTAGTTGTGGTGAGCAGGCTTCTCATTGTGGGAGCTTCTCTTGCTGCGGAGCACACGCTCTGGAGCATACAGGCTTCCACAGTTATGGCTCATGGTCTCAGCAGTTGCGGTGCACAGGTTTATTTGTCCCTCGACATGTGGAATCTTCCCAGATCAGGGATTGAACCCATATGCCCTGCACTGACAGGCAGATTCTTAACCCCTGGACCACCAGAGAAGTCCCTTAAGTACTTTTATATTTTTGATCCATGTATCTTTGGAATAGATTCCTAAAAATGGAAATCTGTGTAATTTTTCTCACTCATATTTTGAAACAGACTTTAAAATGTTAACTCAGAATTCTAAACATAATGGTCATTGGTTTCGACAAAGAGTTTGGGGTAATTTTTTAATTAGAAAATTTCACATTTGTGTGGCAGAGCAGTCATGCTTTTCCTAGAGGAGCAGTATACTATTTCTCCATAAAATAGTGATAAATTTAAATCCATCAAAGAAACTAGGAGCAATTCTAAAAGCAATAACTGTGACTATGTTATATGTATGCAATATAAAATCACTACCATGAGCATAAATGTCCCAGGAAAAAACAAAGATGTTAAATTAGACCTCATCAACTGTTTCTGAGTTTTCTATCCAGTTTCATTTGGTCGTAGCTTATTCTGCTCTCTGTTAGTGTAAATTCCTTGGCATTGGGTATGAAATGATGAAACATTAATGATTTTAACTACCATTTTTGGGAAGTGAGTGATGAAATGGAGTTACATTGAATTGTCCCAGGAAAAAACAAAGATGTTAAATTAGACCTCATCAACTGTTTCTGAGTTTTCTATCCAGTTTCATTTGGTTGTAGCTTATTCTGCTCTCTGTTAGTGTAAATTCCTTGGCATTGGGTATGAAATGATGAAACATTAATGATTTTAACTACCATTTTTGGGAAGTGAGTGATGTAATGGAGTTACATTGGAAGTGTCATAATTTCTATATATCTGTGTGCGTTATGCTAAGTCACTTCAGTCATGTCTGACTCTTTGCAGCCCTATAGACTGTAGCCCACCAGGGATTCTTCTCTGTCCACGGGGACTCTCTAGGTGAAAATACTGAAATGGGTTGCCAGGCCCTCCTCTTCTATTTATCTATTCCAAGCAAAAGGAGACTCTTCCAGCCAAAGGGGCTTTAAAACTTAAATATCCATCAGAGTAACATCAAGAACACTGATCTCAGAAGACAAATACCATATGATATCACTTACATGCTATCACTCATTCCACTTAGGTGACATCTAAATTACAACGCAAAGGAACATCTCTACTAAACAAAAACAGACTTACACACATAGCAAACAAATTTGTGGTTGCCAAGGGAGAGGAGGGAAGAGACAGAAGGACCGAGAGTTTGGGATTAACAGATACAAACTATTATCAATAGGAAGGATAAACAACAAGGTCCTACTGTATAGCACAGGGAACTATATTCAATATTTGTGATAAACCATAATGGAAAAGATTATGAAAAATATTATATATATATATATAATTGAATGTCAACCCATTCCAGTATGCTTGTCCAGAAAATTCTATGGACAGAGGATCCTGGCAAGCTATAGTCCATGAGGCTGCAAATATTTGGACAAGGCTGAGAGACTGAGCACAGCATAACTGAGTTACTTTGTTGCACAGAAAAAATTAAGCACAACCTTGTAAATCAACTATACTTCAATAGAATTTTTAAAAAAGAGCTCTTATCTCAGAAAATTCCACTACCAAGGACAGCACATACAGACTCAAAACATGCTGGTAATAGCTGTTTATGGGTTGTTGTTTTGGTTTTTGTATTTAATTTTTATTTTATATTAGAGAAGTTTATTTACAATGTTGTGTTAGTTTCAGGTGTATAACAAAGTATTCAGTTCTACATATACATCAGTTCAGTTCAGTTCAGTCGCTCAGTTGTGTCTGACTCTTTGCGACTCCATGAATCACAGCACGCCAGGCCTCCCTGTTCATCACCATCTCCCAGAGTTCATGCAGACTCACGTCCATTGAGTCCATGATGCCATCCAGCCATCTCATCCTCAGTTGTCCCCTTCTCCTCCTGCCCCCAATCCCTCCCAGCATCAGAGTCTTTTCCAATGAGTCAACACTTCACATGAGGTGGCCAAAGTACTGGAGTTTCAGCTTTAGCATCATTCCTTCCAAAGAAATCCCAGGGCTGATCTCCTTCAGAATGGACTGGTTGGATCTCTTGCAGTCCAAGGGACTCTCAAGAGTCTTCTCCAACACCACAGTTCAAAAGCATCAATTCTTTGGCGCTCAGCTTTCTTCACAGTCCAACTCTCAC
>SJYX01011642.1:432934-482536 GCA_006410675.1 Oreotragus oreotragus
GCACCAAAGAATTGATACTTTTGAACCGTGGACTTCAAGAGTCCCTTGGACTTCAAGGAGATCCAACCAGTCCACCCTAAAGGAGATCAGTCCTGGGTGTTCACTGGAAGGACTGATGTTGAAACTGAAATGCTAATACTTTGGCCACCTGATGCGAAGAGCTGACTCATTGGAAAAGACCCTGATGCTGGGAAAGATTGAGGGCAGGAGGAGAATGGGATGACAGAGGATGAGATAGTTGAATGGTATCACCGACTCGATGGATGTGGGTTTGGGTGGACTCTGGGAGTTGGTGATGGACAGGGAGGCCTGGTGTACTGCAGTTCATGGGGTCAAAAAGAGTCAGACAAGACTGAGAGACTGAACTGAACTGAACTGAATTTATCCTTTCCCCTACCTTTCCCCTTTGGTAACCACAAAGTTGTTTTCAAAGTAGATGAATCTGTTTCTGTTTTATAAATAAGTTCATTTGTATCATTTTTTTAGATACCACATGTAAGTGTTATCATATGATATCTGTTTTTTTCTCTGATTCACTTCACTTAGTATGACAATCCCTAGGTCCATCCTTGTGGCTACAAATGGCACTATTTCATTCTTTTTCATTATTGAGTAATATTCCTTTATATGTATGTATCACATCTTCCTTATTCATTTCTCTGTTGATGGACATTTAGGTTGCTTATATATCTTGGCTATTGTAAATAGTGCTGCAACGAACACTGGAGTACATGTATCTTTTCAAATTGTGGTTTTCTTCAGATATATGTCCAGGAGTGAGATTGCTGGATTATATATTTTCAATTTTTTAAAGAACTTTCTCCATAGTGACTGTACCACTTTTCATTTCCACCAGTGATGTGGGAGGTTTCTGTTTCCCCATACCTTCTCTAGCATTTATCGTTTGTAGACTTTTTGGTGATGGCCATTCCAACTGGTATGAAATGATACCTCATTGTAGTCTTGATTTGCATGTCTCTAATAATTAGCAATGTTGTGCATCTTTTCACGTGCTTTTTGGTAATCTATATGTCTTCTTTTCATACTGTTCATGGGTTTCTCAAGGCAAGAATACAGGAATGGTTTGCCTTTCCCTATTCATTGGAAGGACTGATGCTGAAGCTGAAGCTCCAATACTTCAGTCACTTGATGCAAAGAGCTGACTCACTGGAAATGACCCTGATGCTGGGAAAGATCGAGGGCTGGGGGAGAAGGGGATGACAGAGGATGAGATGTGTGGATAGCATCACTGATTCAATGGACATGAGTTTGAACAAACTCCAGGAGATATTGAAAGACAAGGAAGACTGGTGTGCTGTAGTCCATGGGGTTGCAAAGAGTTAGACACAACTTAGCGACTGAACAACAACAAATGTCTTCTTTGAAGAAATGTCTATTTAGATCTGCCCATAAGAGAAGGCAATGGCACCCCACTCCAGTACTCTTGCCTGGAGAATCCCAGGGATGGGGGAGCCTGGCTGGCTTCCATCGATGGGATCGCACAGAGTCAGACATGACTGAAGTGGCTTAGCAGCAGCATTTTTTGATTGGTTTGATTTTAGTATTGAGCTGTACGAGATGTTTTTATATTTTGGAGATTAATCCCTTGTCATTCACTTCATTTATACATATTTTCTGCTGTTTTGTGGGTTGTCTTTTTGGTTTTTGTTTTTGAAAAATAGATTAAAAACCTAAATGTAAGACCAGATACTATAAAACTCTTAGAAGGAAACATAGGCAGAACACTCTTTGACATAAATCACAGCAGTATCTTTTTGGATCCACCTCCTAGAGTAATGAAGATTAAAGGAAAAATAAACAAGTGAGACTGAAACTTAAAAGCTTTGGACAGCAAAGGAAACCATACACAAAATGAAAAGCTTTGTTTTCACAGAGGTCAGTTAACAATATTTCAATCCTTTAACAAATGAGAAAACAATTATTTGTAAGATTACCAAATATCCTAGATATACCATACCATATAGGACATAATAATTTAGAACAAAGATAGATAATAATCTAAATATAAAATGATGCTGAAATAAAGTTTTTAAAGTTGTTTTGATTAAATTCAGTTATTTAGTGAAAGAGAACTAGAAAATTTCCTGTATCCATTTATAATCTTTGTATTCAGTTGTATAGATNCTGTCTCTTATACACATCTAGATGTGTATAAGAGACAGAGATATACCATACCATATAGGACATAATAATTTAGAAAAAAGATAGATAATAATCTAAATATAAAATGATGCTGAAATAAAGTTTTTTAAGTTGTTTTGATTAAATTCAGTTATTTAGTGAAAGAGAACTAGAAAAATTCCTGTATCCATTCATAATCTTTGTATTCAGTTGTATAGATCAGACATTGAGAAACTTTTTCTGTAAAAGGCCAGATAGTAAATACTAGACTTTCTGAGCTAAAAGGCAAAATCAATCATGCTATGTAGGAACTTAAGAATTTATATAATAAATAAGAAAGTAAATTTCCACATCTTTTATTCAAAAAATAAAAATGAAATTAAAAAAATAATGGTAGAGAACAACTTCATTTTTGTAATTCAGATTTACTAGTGAGAAGGAAATTTTATTCAGAGGATAACATTTTGCCAAAGTGGAATTCAAGGTTAATGTTCTCTATCATCAGATTTATTGCAAATGTTCATTAGAAAAAAAAAAAATTTAGTTGGTAAGCCAAAAAAACAAGTAGAAGACCAGATTGGGCCCACAGGCCCTAGTGGACTACCACTGGCATAGAAAGTTCTTATGATAGTATAGGTTCAGTCAGTTCAACAAATCCTTTCGCTTGCTTTACAATCCCTAAATTAAAGAATTCCCACTAGAAGGCAAACTGTGTGTCTATTCACTGATGTATAGCAAATGCTTAGAACAGAACCTGGCACATAGGGGGCCTCAGGATATATTTCTTTCACAAAAAATTAAGTAATATATCTATTTTGCATATAAATATTTGGAATCAGTAGAAAATGACTCTTAGAGTCAAGATTCTGGGAGCCCAGGGTGAAAAAGACCAAGGAATTCTACTTCACTTTCTTCTTGCATTCTATTTGTTTGTTCCACAGTCACTACTATTAGTTACTGATCTACTTAAGTGATAGCACGTTCAATGTCTGAAGAATCAATCCCTAAATTAAAGAATTCCCACTAGAAGGCAAACTGTGTGTCTATTCACTGATGTATAGCAAATGTTTAGAACAGAACCTGGCACATAGGGGGGCTCAGGATATATTTCTTTCACAAAAAAATTAAGTAATATATCTATTTTGCATATAAATATTTGGAATCAGTAGAAAATAACTCTTAGAGTCAAGATTCTGGGAGCCCAGGGTGAAAAAGACCAAGGAACTCTACTTCACTTTCTTCTTGCATTCTATTTGTTTGTTCCACAGTCACTACTATTAGTGACTGATCTACTTAAGTGATAGCACGTTCAATGTCTGAAGAAAATTTAATGGAAGGAAATCTTAAAGAAAGGATGTGTGTGTGTGTGTGTGTGTGTGTGTGCAGTAGTCACTCAGCATGTCCAGCGCTTTGCGAGCCCAAAGACTGTAGCCCACCAGGCTCCTCTGTCCATGGGATCCTCCAGGCAAGAATACTGGAGTGGGTGGCCATTTCCTTCTCCAGGGGATCTTCCCGACCCAGAGATCAAACCTGGGTCTCCCACATTGCAGTCAGATTCTTTACCATCTGAGCCAGCGGTGAAGCCCTAAAGTGGGGGTAACTCAGTGCATTTCTTTATTTCTGAAATTAACACACAACCCTTTGAATTTGGTAGCATCACAATCATGATTCAGAGAAAATTAATTTAAAGATTATTATTCTAAGACACTAACCACAAAATGCTATTTAACACACAAATCTAGCTTTGACCCCATTAATAGAGGCTACAAGCTTCCTACCATAATTATTCCCACAACTTTCTATTCATATTTTATCACTGGAAAAGGAGGAGACCAACACCTGCCTCGAAAACAAACAGAATTTCTAGACTCAGAGACTGTTCTCAATATTTTTCTAACTTAATCCCTTGATTTTAAATGTGACGACATGGAGAGAGAAAGAGTAGGTGATTTGCCTGTGTCTCATGCAAACCAATGGGAAGCTATGATTAGAACCAGTTCTTGGTTCTCAACACTGTATTGTCATGAAAGATGAGTTATAAAGAAAAAGTAAATTACATTCCATCAGCCATCAAGTTATAGACGTAGTTCAGACAAGGATTTAGCACAGCCTTTATTTTCATGATTAATTCAGTCCATAGAAAGATAAAATACAATGATTCCAGCAAATACCAACACAAAAAGTCGTGCCAGTACTGTTGTCTGTGCTACACTCAATGCACCAAGAATCAGAACTTGATTAATTTTGATGAGACACTTGGTTGGGAGCAGGGTGCAGATGATAATTTCAAGAGAACAGACTGGGCACCGTTTGGGAACCAACTTGATTATAGAGGCGATAAGGCTATCCAAATATTTGTTCCTTGTCCCATCTGTCCCCTCAAGGAGTACATTGCAAATGAGAGCAAGAAGGCCAAGTTCACATGCCACATAGTTAGTTATAACTATTCCTATCACACCAAGTATATAACAGGTTATAACCACTAATATGATAAAATTAGGATGCATTAGAATGAATGCTGTTTAATAGTTTTGTAGAGTTAATATGTTTTACATGTGTCTGACTTGAACCTCTCATAATAATATCCTAAGGTGGGCAGATGTGGTGGATTGATTGCATAAATAGACTAAATTCCTCATCTCTTCAGGCATCCAGGTCCGTGGGTCACATGATGTTGCTATCCTTCCAATAGACTGAGTCTGTGTCCTAGAACTTTAATTTTGCAGTCACACATATGACTTTCTTTGGCCAATAGCATACTAGCCGATCTGATATTTGCAGAATCTTGAAAAGGTGTTTACACATTTCCATTTTATTTTTTACTCTTTGCCATGGCCATGATGACACATCTAGGCTAGCCTACAGGAGCAAGAGTCAGCACACTTTTTCTGTAAAAGACCAGATAGTAAATCATTTTGGTTTTGTTGGCCACATGGCCTTTAGTGTGAGTGTTCAACTACTCAAAGCTGCCATTGTAGCCTGAAAGTGGCCACAAAAAAATATGGAAGTGAATGAGCACAATTGCATTCCAATGAACACATTTATGGAAATATTTATAATAATGTTAGTTATTTATAGAAACAAGCCATGGACTGGATTTGGCCAATGAGCCATAGTTTGCTGACCCCCACACTAGAAGATGAGACACATGGAGTAGAGCTGAGTAACCCTAGCTGAGATCATTTAGAATCAGCCCCGCTCCAGCCATTTGGCAGGTACATGAGGGAGTCAGACACATGGCCAGGAAAACCACTCAGCCAACTTATGGCTCACAGAAGACACATGAGCAAACAGCCAACATCAGTCGAACCTTGCAGAATCATTTGCAAAGCCCCTGAGTCATGGATGATTTGTTATGCAGAATTATTATGGCCAAAGATTATTAATACCATAGGTAAAGGCTTAATTTTGCCATTTTAGAATTAAAGATGGGATTTAAGGAAGTTAAATACCTTAGTCATTATCTCAGGCAGCCAGAAAGTGTCAAGAGTCAAGATTCACATATCAGTGCTTCCAAATCGAATGTTCTATTCACTATATAAAACTGCTCCAATTCTTTATTTTTCCCTTTATTTTAGATGGTTTTGTTTATATAGCAATGCAGATATAGATGGGCTTCCCAGGTGTCTCAGTGGCAAAGACTCCACCTGCCAATACAGGAGACGTAGGAGACACCGATTTGATCCCTGGGTTGGGAAGATCCCCAGGAGGAGAACATGGCAACCCACTCCAGTCTTCTTGCCTGGAAAATTCCATGGACAAAGGAGCCTGGCAGGCTACAATCCATGGGGCTGCAAAAGAGTCAGACACAAATGAGTGACTGAACACAAGCAACAAATATAGATAGATCTGTATAGTGGGAGAGTCGCTCAGCTGTGTCCGGCACTCTGCGACCCCACGAACTGCGGCCCGCCAGGCTCCTCTGTCCATGGAATTCTCCAGGCAAGAAGACTGAGGTGGGTTGCCATTTCTTTCTCCACAGATGTATAATTTAGGGTAAAAGACGAAGGATTTTAGACAGCTCTGACTCCACTAACTCCCCTTTTAGCTATAAAAAATCATGTCACCCAGGCTTAACATTTAGACAATTTTCTTTAAATTGCTAACGCAGATCTCTTCATGATGTACCCTAGTCTATATCAGCCTGGTTCTTATTTTCCGGAACTCCAGTAAGGAGGAAATAACTTAAATGGCTCCTCTTGCACGCAGCTCCTACCTCTCCATTTTACTGCTTCCGTTTTATGCAGGGCTGTCAGAGCTTTCTGAATTAAATGTGACTTAGGGCCTGCGCTTGCTGACTGAGGAGGCTCATAGGTCCTATAGCTCATCCACAATCTTGTACTTGAGCTGTCAAGCGTGAGAGATTGGTGCCAAATTCAAGCCAACATAGCCCCTTCCCAGTAGTCTGCCTTTGACAACCCCTCCTTGTCAAATCCAACAGTTTACATAGGATGTATGGTGAATAAAGTGCTCTGAAAGATACAAATGTAGAGGTGGTGCTTCCACTGATAGCAGGAACACCTATCAGCTTCCCACAGGGCTGACATTTCAGGCTAGCAGGGGGGAGATGATCATAGGATTTTTGTGCTGCTGTTTCTAAATGGATTGTAGAGACTTTCAAGGCAAATTGCCTCACTTCTCACCACCTGCCTCCAAGAAGACTCAGTGTGAAGCAACTTTGCAAAAAAAAAGTTTTTTTGGAGGGTAGTTATAAAGGAGAACCCTCAGGTGAATGGTTTCTAGAACTTAGGTTATCCTGGATTCCCTAGGTTTGAGCCTCTCTACATGAAAGTTGAATGCTTTGGGCACCAGAATCGCTATTCCCTTCTTCTCAATGCCTAGAGAAATATCTGGCCTTGGAATCACTGAATGTTACACCGAGCTGTTAGTAGTGCTTAGGTGTTGCTTGCAGGAATGTGCCATTGCTCAGTTGTGTCCAACTCTGTACAGCCCACCAGACTCTTCTGTCCATGGGATTTCTCAAGCAGGAATACTAGAGTGGACTGCTGTTTCCTACTCCAAGGGATCTTCCCAACCCAGAAAGTGAACCTACATTTCCTTCATTGGCAGGCAGATTCTTTGCCATTGAACCACCTATGTGTTTCTTGAAAAGTGAAAGTGAAAGTGAAGTCGCTCTGTCGTGTCCAACTCTTTGCAACCCCATGGACTGTAGCCTACCAGGCTCCTCCGTCCATGGGATTCTCCAGGCAAGAGTACTGGAGTGGGGTGCCACTTCCTTCTCCAAGAGATCTTCCCAAACCAGTCATCGAACCCGGGTCTCCCGCATTGCAGGCAGATGCTTTATCATCTGAGGTTCCCCTAAAAAACAGGAATCAGAAGTTGTACATTTGACCTTTGACAATTAACCACTTAGGCCAACACAGCATAGATAAGGGCAGTTGCTCACTTTCAGGTCAAGAAGACCCAAGGGGTAGACTCTGACTTTTAGTGTGGTGCAAAGAGAATTATTTCACTCGGAAGAAGGATTAGACAGCCAAGGAAATGCAAAAAGAAGAATGCAAAGGTAAGTGTTGACTGTATTTAAGTGCCCACAGTGGTGAGGAAAGTGTGTCTTTAGACTTGGTCTTTCAATCCCACTCACAAGACTGGTCCAGGTGTGGAGATGAATATGCGGTACTGTAGCCAATGGACTATGAATATTTTTAGTACCACTCATGATATCATCTTTATGAAATGGATCTATGTATGTGAAGATCCATTTGAAATGGATGTATCAGATTGCCTAATCTTACGTCATTGAATATTTGACTCATCCAACTCTGGTCTAAATCCACGCTCACCAGGCCACATAAACCTTTTTTATTTTATTTTTTTGCCACATAAGCCTACTTACAATATGTAGAGCACTGGGTCATGGAATAACTTTGGTACCTTTGGCAATGCGCCCCCAGATAAATTCAACCGGTTATTTCTGATCATAATTTAATTTCCAAAGCAGCTTAACCATCATGCCAGAATGGACTAATCCCTGGGTTTCAGACCACTTGATCATGAGGAAGTTACAAGACTGAGTTTCTATGAATTCTTTGCTATTACGGCTTACACTCAAGTGTCATTCATGAGCCTACCTCTCAGGGCCTAGTCACATTGATACCCTGATAAAGTAATGAGTTTTCAAAACAGAGGGACTCACCCACTTGGCATTGATTAGATAAGGTTTGCTCAGTCTTTTGAAACCAGAGAGCCTTTTAATATATATAAAATTCTGATGTCCCACAACCAGCTTTCAACATGTCCAAGCCAACGAAGTACATCATAAAGGTAGATTTCCCCACCAGCTAAGAAGATTCAACTCTATATAATACTACATGAAATAACCATAGGGAATATGTCTTAAATAACATAGATTATATATATATATATATATATATCTTGTGTGTGTAGATGCTAGCTGTAGAGATTCTGATAAAACCTGCCTCAACCCCCAGCCCCATTTGAGAGTCACTCACCCTCTCCCTCGGAGAAGGCAATGGCACCCCACTCCAATACTCTTGCCTGGAAAATCCCAGGGATGGAGGATCCTGGTAGGCTACAGTCCATGGGGTCACTGAGGGTCAGACACGACTGAGTGACTTCACTTTCACTTTTCATTTTCATGCATTGGAGAAGGAAATGGCAACCCACTCCAGTGTTCTTGCCTGGAGAATCCCAGGGATGGGGGAGCCCGGTAGGCTGCTGTCTATGGGGTTGCACAGAGTCGGACATGACTGAAGCGACTTAGCAGCAGCAGCAGCACCAGCAGCACCCTCTCCCTTAAAACTCCCATCACTATAAGAATTACAGATAAATACCTTCTGATTTCTGCAGAAAGATCTTGACTTACTTATTACAGTTTGTTTAGGGTCTGTAAGGAGACACCAAGGTGTGATTGAAGGGATTGGTGAAATTTGAAAAAGTAACTTGTTACCTAAGTATATCCATAATGTTTAATACTGGTGATGGTGGTGGTATAATATTAACTGTGTATGTGTGTCTGTGTGGAGTCTGAGAATGGGGTATGTGAATACAGATGTGTATGTCCATGTACATGAATCAAAATATATATACAAAGATAAAAAAACACAATTGTTGCTTTCAAAGAATTCTAATTAAGTGGTAGAAACATGAGCATGTTCATCACATCTCTCACAGGTTAACAGTGTTAATGCAAGTTGTGCAATCTCTTCTCCACCTCTGTCCCATCACAAGGCAAAGCCATTTATGGCACAGACTCCCTCCCAGAGCCCAGTGTGTCGTGTGATCAGGGGGCGATTCTTTGGTGCAGGGGACACTGAACCAGTAAATATTCTTACACTTCATCCACTCTCTGCCATTAAAAGTTTCACTAATAAATTCTCCAACACCTACAGCTTCTCTTCTGAGTGAATATACAGTTAGAAACCACTTTAAATTATCTTTAAAACTATTATTCAGACTTGGAAATGGAAGTTAGTAATGTCTGCTGCTGCTGCAGTCACTTGAGTCGTGTCTGACTCTGTGCGACCCCATAGATGGCAGCCCACCAGGCTCCCCCGTCCCTGGGATTCTCTAGGCAAGAACACTAGAGTGGGTTGCCATTGACATTTTCATTTCTTCTTAGGCATGTTCTGGACATATACATAGTTCTTATACCTCTCCAAATACGTAACTTAAATGTCCTTTCTTTTGCCTCATAGTCATTAAGTAATGGCTATCATATATTAGCAGCTGAGTGCATACCCATTATAATAACCACAGTGCATTCTGATGCTACTCTGAGAAGCAATACCAGGGAAGTGGAAAATCATTAAAACAATTATACAAGTGATGATGGTTAAACAAGTATCTCATACAGAACTCAGCTAACTGAATCTTTGTGCTTGATAGATTACCAAAGTAATTTACATATGGAGGACACTTTATTGTTTAGAATATCCTTTCTTCATATGTTTCATGTACATACATCATTTGACCTTAAAAATTCTCAAAAGTATAAGGAAACTACATATTGGACAGGGTAATAGGTTACCCAAATCCAGAGGGTTGGGTGTGTGCATGTGTGTGTGTTTATGCAGGTAGAGATAATCTTTAAATTTTGAACTTTTCACTTCTGAATTTATGGTCTTTCCCATTATTTATAGCACAAAGCTTTCCTGATAAGCAAAGCTGCTTTTAACATTAGGAAAAGAAGTAAAATGAAACTTGTACCTAACTCTCATGGTCAACTGTCCAAAACGTTTTATGAACTTAAGAGCTGCTCAAATTATGAAACTTATAATACAACACAGTAACTTTTCTTTTGTGTGGTAAACTTAAAGGAACAATTATGAGAGCTACTAAAAGCACTATTTAAGAAATATGTATTTAGAACTAAGATCAATCAAGAGATAGAAAAACTAATAATATAAATGTCAATTATAAGAAAAATATTATTTTAAATGCTCATCATTTATTAAAAAGGTTTAAGTACACATAATTCCATTTAAGACCAAAAAAATCTAAATGTGTATAGTTGTATACAGTGTTTTATAGGCTTTTAAACATTTGTTTTATGATATTTTTATATGGAAACAAAACTGAGCATTTTTGATGCTAAATCCATTGGGTAAAAGTTTATAGGAAGATAGGATTTGCACAGTCTCAATTTATCACCCAAATATGATTATAAAGTTAAAAAGATACCTTTACAATGAATAAATCTGGTCAATACTACCTTACTAAATTGATCACCACTAATGGGACAAACTGACATATGCATATTAATGTACTGTAATCTGAAGAACACAACATTACCAAAAATGTTTAATATGAATCCAAGAAGGAGAAAATAATAGACAAAATCAAATCAGATTAAGGATCACTCTGTAAAACCAGTCTCAAACTCATCAAAAAATGCTAGTCATAAAAGACAAAAAAAAAAAGAACTAATCCATTTTATTGAAAAGTAAATAGAAATGATAACAAAAAGCAGTGTGAGGCCCCTGTCTGATTCCTAGATCAAAAATAAAGTAGTTATAAAGGACAAGATTGAACTATGTATGTTAAATATATATGTTAAAATGGGCTTCCCTGGTGGATCAGCCGATAAAGAATCTGCCTGCAATGCAGGAGACCTGGGTTCGATCCCTGGGTTGGGAAGATCCCCTGGAGAAGNAAGATTGAACTATGTATGTTAAATATATATGTTAAAATGGGCTTCCCTGGTGGATCAGCCGATAAAGAATCTGCCTGCAATGCAGGAGACCTGGGTTCGATCCCTGGGTTGGGAAGATCCCCTGGAGAAGGGAACAGCTACCCACTCTAGTATTCTCATCTAGAGAATTTCATGGACTGTATAGTTCATGGGGTCACAGAGTCAGACACGACTGAGCAACTTTCACTATTCACCATATATGTTAAATAATACTATTGTATTAGAGTTGTATTTCTTTTTTAAATTGGAATATAACTGCTTTAAAGTATCTCATTAGTTTTTGCTGTTCAAAGAAGGGAATCAGCAATATGTATACATAAATATCCCCTCCCTCTTGGACCTCCCTCCCAGCCCCATCCCACCCATCTAGGTCATCACAGAACACCAGGTGAGATCTCTATTTCTTCCCTGCAAATAGGTTCATCTATACCATCTTAGTTAAATTTCTTTGCTGTGATAATGATATGGTTATTTGGAGACTGTTTTGTACATAGGAGATACATGTTGAAGTATTTAGAATGAAGTGTCTTATGAGCAGCTCACTTTCAAAATGGTTGGATGGCATCACTGACTCAATGGACAGGCATTTGAGCAAACTCCGAGAGATAGTGAAGGACAGGGAAGCCTGGTGTGCTACAGTCCATGAGGCCAAAAAAGAGTCAGACACGACTTAGCAACTGAACAACTTTCAAATTGTTCTGAAAAAACATTGAGTGATGGAGCTAAAGCAAATATGGGGAAATGTTAACAAGTGGTAAATCTAGATGAAACATATATAAAAGTTCATGGCACTACTTTTCTGTAGCTTGAAACTTTTGAAAATATTTTGAGAAAGATAAAACCAAGTTAAAATATCCTTTGAATTCTTTATTTCATATGCCTATCTCATCAATATTGAAATACAGGTTTAACATACACATACTTACTCTTCAAAGATTTAAAATATGAAATGTTGAACAAATATTACAAACTATAATCAAAATTTACAACAAAGTACTTTATGAATAAGACAAAGGAATTAAAAATTATGTTAAAAGTCCTGTGTAAATAAAAACAAGAATAAAGGCTATTGGTGGCATTAATATGCAGACTAGGTTTTCTCTACCTTAATTTCTCTCCTCCCCTCCTGCTTAAAATCATAAAAGGATTCATTATAAATTGGAAGTACAGAATTTTTAGAAAATCATTGGATGATGAGTTGTATGATTCTCTTTACAGGTACAGCTTACTCTTCAGCAATCTGTAAGCCATTGAAAGTGTAACTCCATAGCCAATGAAAAAAGCCAGTGCGCGATTTGGCTGGGGAAGGGGTGTCAAATATGCAATCGTGTGGTAGATTCGGGCTCCAACAAAGAGTCTGAAGTGCAGGATGGCTGTAGAGAGGTCTGGACCACTCAAGGAATACAGAAGGCCAATACCAAGAAATGGCACGATGTTTTCAAGGTCATTCAAGTGGGCTCTGTGGGAAAAAAAGATGACTTGTAAAACCCTAATTTCAAAATCAGCAGAAATACATCCACTTTTCCCTCTCTTCCAAAACTAAATAGAAGTGTTAATGGATCTTAAACATGCAGAGTAAGATTCATTTTATTTCTCTCAAATTCCCTTGCTTCCCTATCCACTTGGCTCTTATTTAGAATGACTCATTGTTTCTTTTATTTTCAGTGTATCTTAATACATAAGAAAGAAGGGTTTTTGCACTTCCAAGAATATCAAAAGTGCATCTACATAATAAAACTCGCATCATTTTTATACATATAAAATATTCTTTCTTCTGAAGTCTGTACAACAGCAAATCAAGATTCCTCTTATAAAAATTCTTCTTCCCAAAAGCAGAAAATCCTTTGGGTTAGTATCTTTCTTAAGACTCCCCTCACTTGTGCTAGGATGCAAAATGGTCATTGATACCACCCTTGCCCATTCACCCAAGCCACTAGGTTACCAGAAATCAATTTACCAATCTTAATATCAAGAATTTCATTTTCTCCACATACAGATTACAGAATATATAACTAGCCTTTCAAACATGGGAAAAATATCAGCCAACCTATCCTAAAATTACAAAAGGAATTAGTTAGTAGTGATGGGGCAAAATATACACAAACATGATAGATAATAATAAAGGGAAAGTCATGCATTTGGATCTGAATTTCATACCACAGCTAGAAGAAAATAGAAAGTATGGCTTAGACACAACTTCTTCTCCAATTCATGGCACCTCTGGCTAGGATTGTGAACACAAGACACGTCAATTACTGACGAGATTTTTTTTTTAAATATAAAGTGTGTATTTATAAAAAATATATTTTTATAAATATATTTATAAAGTGCTTAATTCTCAAATCTGGTAACCCTGTTCTAGTTTCCACAGTTAAAAACTGCTTAAGAATCTAGACTATAAATTGAGATTTTGATAGAACTTCTAAGATATTGATATATATTTCAAAATGAAAGATAGGGACCTGGGTTCAATCCCTGGGTTGGGAAGATCCCCTGGAGAAGGGAAAGGCTACCCCACTCCAGTATTCTTGGGCTTCCCTTGTGGCTCAGCTGGTAAAGAATCCTCCTGCAGTGTGGGAGACCTGGTTTTAATCCCTGGGTTGGGAAGATTCCCTGGGTTGGGAAGATCCCCTGGAGAAAGGAAAGGCTACCCACTCTAGTATTCTGGCCTGGAGAATTCCATAGACTATGCAGTCCATGGGGTCGCAAAGAGTCAACCCGACTGAGCGAATATCACTTTCACTTTTTTCTTTTAGTCAAAAAAAAAGTGTAATTACTAAATAATCTTTGCTCAAAGATCACCATTATTACCTCCTTTCCTTTCTCCTGTTTTCTGTAGATTATCTCTAAATTCTCCTGACAAACAGAATAACAACATAGAGGCATGCAGAAAGTAACAGTGACTTAGATACATAACAATTTTGAAAGATTTAAATAGACAACCACATCTTCCTAAATAAAGCCAAGACAGAAGGGGTATGAGTGTTCTTATTCCCTCTGTTTCATGGAACAACCCAAGGGTTACTGAAAGCGAGGTGGGCAAGAAAGGGCAGAAACACTATTTTCTACTAAAGATGAGCTCCCATCACCAATTACATCAAGGGTATTTGTTTGGATCCTTTGAATTCTCCTGCTGGACCACAGATACGTCTTCACCTCCCATCTAGGCCATGTTACTTTTCTCCTTTACCACATTCTAAAAAGACAGACATTTTTAAAGTTGAGAAAGAACCCATAATGATGAGACCATGTAGAAATATGTTTGCGCTCAGTTGCTCAGTTGTGTCCAACTCTTTGTGACCCCATGGACTGCAGCCTGTCCATGGATCTTCTGTCCATGGAATTCTCCAGCCAAGAATACTAGAGTGGGTTGCCATTTCCTCCTCCAAGGGATCTTCCTGACCCAGGGATTGAACCTGTGTTTCTTATGTCTCCTGCACTGGCAGGCAGATTCTTTACCACTGCACTACCTGGGAAGCCCCAAGTCTATATTAAGCAATTGACAAACAGAATACAGTGTGAAAACAGAGAAGAAAGTCAAGGAAAATTAGGGGTAAAGAGCTCCAGCGGTGGGGGTTTGGGGGAAGAAATTCAAGGGCAGGGGTTCCTTGGAACTTACTGGCCTCTCCATTTTTTCTGGCCTCCCTCTATTTCTTTCATTCAGTTCTTTTTCCTTGTCCTCAACCCTCAAAATGGTCTCACAGTATTCCTCACTGTTCTAGTAAGGCCAGTTTTCAACGGAGCCTCACACTGTTAATTTATGCCATCTTATATGCTCTTCTTTTTACTTTTATTTTTTAACTTTTAATTTTATATCTGAGTATAGCCGATTTACAATGTTGTGATAGTTTCAGGTAGACAGCAAAGGGACTCAGCCATACATATACATGCATCCATTCTCCCCCAAACTCCCCTCCCATCCAGGCTGCCACACAATATTGAGCAGAGTTCCCTGTGCTCTACAGCAGGTCCTTGCTGGTTATCCTTTCTAAATATAACAGTGTGTACCTGTCAGTCACTCTTCCTTTTAGACCCCACTGCAGACACACCCTCTCCCAGTGAGCATCTGCTGTAGCTCAGCATCACCTTCCCACTGTAACCCTTTCTCTACTCAAACAACAGAAAGCATCCTCAAGGGGAAGTTTCCTTCATTTCTGTGTCATTCCTAGATGGCTACCAAAATCTAGTAGCAGATGGACATCCATCTTTATGAGCACTTTCTGCTATGGCTAAGTCACTTCAGTCGTGTCCGACTCTGTGAGACCCCCCATAGATAGCAGCCCACCAGGCTCCCCCGTCCCTGGGATTCTCTAGGAAAGAACACTGGAGTGGGTTTCCATTTCCTTCTCCAGTGCATGAAAGTGAAAAGTGAAAGTGAAGTCGCTCAGTCGTGTCCGACTCTTAGCGACCCCATGGACTGCAGCCCACCAGGCTCCTCCATCCATGGGATTTTCCAGGCAAGAGTACTGGAGTGGGGGGCCATTGCCTTCTCCGTGTATCCTACTACTACTTAACGTCTAATGAGAGATAGCTTTATATCATTCTTTAAGTACCACATGCACGTTAGTCTGCTTTTCAGTGGAAAAGTTATAAACCCCTCAAGGGCAGGAAGTCAGTCTTCAAGCCATTTTACAGCATTCCAACAAAAGGAGTGACAGTGAGACACACAGTAATCTCTCAATAAATGCTTCATTCATGCATTGGGGCCAGAAAGGAATCATCTAGCTTTAAGTTTAATCTCATCCTCCACTTCCTTGAAGAATTCCCAGTGAGTGTCAACTGGACCCCACTGAAGAGTCTTAATAAAGAGGTATTCTCTATTGAGAGACAGAAGTAGGGGCTGAGAAGGGAGAGTGGAAGGCATCTAAAATCCCCAAATAAAATTTCATTGAAGGAAGTTTATTCTAAGCATCTCTTTCTAAGTACTAAAACCTTTTTTTTCTCTTTTAAATGTTTCACCTTATTTCTTCAGCTGCCCTGGTAACCTTACAGCTTTATCTTGTTGTAAGGAACGTACATGGGACTTTCCAGGTAGCTCAGTGGTAAAGAATTTGCCTGTCAATGCAGGAGATGCAAAAGACGTGGGTTTGATCCCTTGGTCAGGAAGATCCCCAGGAGCAGAAAATGGCAACCCACTCCAGTATTCTTGCCTGGAAGAATCCATGGACAGAGGGCCCTGATAGGCTGCAGCCTATGAGGTTGCAAAGAGTTGGACATGACTGAGCAACTAAGTGTGCGCACACACATGTACACACACACACACGGGGAATGTATATAGCCTTGAATTCTTTCTAGAACAATATAAAATAGGATTAAATAAATGCATAATGTAAAAGGCTTTCTAATCACCATTGATTTCCATATGCCCAGAATATAAATAACTTACTTTAGGCTACTTATCTTGACATTTCAATACATATTACTTTATATTTTTAATTAAGGGTCCCATATGTGCAGTGTATATTTTTTCAATATTGCATGCCTAAAAGCATAACTTTCAAGTCCTTTGTAGCCAAATTCAGTCCCTGTCACCAAAATATGCTAATAGAAACAACTTGATAATTACAAATAGAAGTAATGAAAAAGAAAAATTCTAGGTTAAAAATGGAGAGGGGAGATTGTGGGAAATTTTATTCTGAAAAGTATCTCCAAAAGTGATTTAGTAAATCACTTTGTTAACAGAACTGATCTGATCTCAAAATATACACCTGGAACCTAGAAGCTTCTCTTTCCTGGAGATTCTTTCTTGCCACATTGAAAAGCCAGTGTCTGATCACCAGGGGGCGCTGTACACACAGTCCCTACACCTCCTCAAGGACACCTTTCACAACTAAGGGCAATTGTTCTCACTAAATTTTATTTGTTGTTCACAATCTGATGAGAAGATCAGCTTAGATAATGGCTTTCTCCTCTAGAAACACCATCCCATGGGTAAGGAGAGACAGAAGTAGGGGCTGAGAAGGGAGAGTAGAAGGCATCTAAAATCCCCAGATAAAATTTATTTAGCTAAGCTTTCATGGGCATACTGTGGTCCATGGAGTCACAAAGTCAGACACAACTTAGCCACTGCACAACCTGAACAACAACAACATGAGTGTAAAGAGAGAAGTTCAGGAGTCCCCATGTCACCATCTTGACTGACCTCCCCATTGAAAATTTTTTTCTATTGAGATTCTATTGCCAATCCACTTTCTAACATGTGAAACACTGAAGTTATGGACCACCTTCATTTAGTATTTTCTAATGCATATCTACACTGTGGTATAATTCTAGCCACATTTCACAGGAGAAGCAAAATTATATAAAACTAAAGAAGCAGTAAGGAGTTTTCACAGTCATACTTAAACATTTAGATATTTAGTTTTCTGATGAATAGTTAAGATAGGAAACACCATGAATATATTTGACTACACTTCTAAAATTTGGTGAGTATAAATAGATAGATAATGAAATGGAGACTGAAAAAAAAATTTACTACTCTAATTCAGGTATCAGCTGCAGCATCTAATCCCTTTAGAATCAAGATCATATTTGCCTTATCACTTTTGATTTTCTGGAAAGTCTGAAGCCCCTCCAAAGATTTCTGCAGATTCCCTTACGGTATATAGTCTCAAGATTAACTTAGTCTTTAATCCTGCATTTGTGCACATCTTCATATCCTTCATTTTGATATAAACTTGGCTCTTTCCTCAACTTTCTCAATAAATCAGTTAGAAAATGTGGATTAAGATTTGTTGTTGTTTAGTCATTAAGTCATTTGCATGCATTAAAAGCTAAGCTGTTATCAACTTAAAATAGACTATTATTAATATAAAACAAGATGTTTTACATAAGACTCAGGGTAACCACCAAGTAAAAACTCACAGTAGACATACAAAAGATAAAAGGAAAGCAATCAAAGCTTACCCTCAGAGAAAAATTACCAAATCACAATGAAAGAGGAAGGAACAAAGGAATTCCAAAACAACTAAGAAAAAATTAACAAAATGGCAGTAAGTACAAGATGGAGAAGGAAACGGCAACCCACTCCAGTATTCTTGCCTGGAGAATCGCAGGGATGGAGGAGCCTGGCGGGCTGCCGTCTATGGGGTCGCAAGGAGTCGGACACGACTGAAGCGATTTAGCAGCAGATAGCAGGTAAGTACAAGAAGTGAAGTGAGAGTGTTAGTCACTCAGTCCTGTCTTACTCTTTGTGACCCCATAGACTGTAGCTTGCCAGGCCCCTCTGTCCATGGAATTCTGCAGGCAAGAACACTGGAGTGGGTAGCCATTCTCTTCTCCAGGGGATCTTCCCAACTTAGGGATCAAACTCAGGACCCCTGCACTGCATGCAGATTCTTTACCATGTCGGCCACCAGGGAAGCATCAGAAATTACTTTAAATCAAAATGGGCTAATTTCTCCAATCAAATAAGAATGAGTGAACAGATAAAAATAAGACCTAACTATATGCTGCCTATGAAGAGTTAAGGTCATACATAGACACAAGGTGAAGGTGTAGAAAAAGATATTCCATGCAAATGGAAGCCAAAAGAAAGCTGAAAAAGCTATACTTCTATCAAAACAAACTATAACAAGAGACAAAAAGTTCATTATATAATGATAAAGGGGATCAAGGCATTAAGAGGACATAACATTGGTAAATATATACGCATCCACCATAGAAACGTTAATATATAAAGCAAACAGTAACAGAGCTGAAGGAGAAATAACAATACCATAATTATAGAGGACTTCAATATCCCATTTTCAACAGTGGATAGATCATCTAGAAAGATCACTTAGCTCAGATGGACCTAAAAGACATTTATAGAACATTACATCCAACAGCAACAGAATATACATTCTTCCCAGGCACAAATGGAACATTCTCCAAGACATATCATATCTGAGGCTAAAAAGCAAGTCTTAATAAATTTAAGAAGTGCAAAATCAAGCATTTATTGCAGAAAGTAGAAATCAATTACGAAAAGAAAACTGGAAAATTCACAAACAGGTCACAGAAAAAACTCAAGAGAAATCAGTAATATCTTGAGACAGATAAAGATAGAAACAGAACATACCAAACTCATGGGGACTCAGCAAAGACAATCTAAGAAGGAGGTTTACAGTGATAAACGCCCACATTTAAGAAAAAAATCTCAAATGAACAATCTAACCTGATGTATCAAGAAAGTAAAAAAAGAAAAGCAAACTAAGCCCAAAATTAGTAAAGGAAAGAAATAACAAAGATCAGAAGAGACATAAATGAAATAGAAACTAAAAATACAATAGAAAAACATCAGTGAAACTAAGAGCTGATTTTTTGGAAGGATCAAATGGACTAACTTTACTGCTGTTGCTGTTTAGTTACTGAGTTGTACCTGACTCTTGAGTTCCCATGGACTGTAGCCCACCAGGCCCCTCTGTCCATGGGATCTCCAAGGGAAGAATACTGGAGTGGATTGCCATTTGCTTGTCCAGGAGATCTTCCTGACGCAGGGATTGAACCCGTCTCCTGCTTGGCAAATGGATTCTTTTCCACTAAGTCACCTGGGGAAGACGAACTTTAAAATAGCATCAAAAAGAATAAAATGCTTAGGAATAAACTTAACCAAAGAGGGGAAAGATCTATATACTGAAAACCATAAGATACTGATGAAAGAAATAGAAGAAATATAAATAAATGGAAAGACATTCTCTCCTCATGGACTGGAAAAATTAATGTTAACACTGTTAAAATATCCACACAACCCAGAGTAATGTACTCCCTCTCAAAATCCCAATGGCATATTTTGGGAATTTTTTTTTTTAAGTCCCCAAATTTGTGTGAAACCACAAATGACCCTGAATATCCAAGCAATCTTGAGCAGTAAAAACAAAGCTGGAGACTTCATACTTCCTGATTTCAAACTACATTACAAAGCTACAGAAATCAAGTCAGGGCTTGTTTTTTATTTATTTTTTTTTTTGGCAAAAAAGGAGACTCACAGATCAATGGATCAGAATAGAGAACTCAGAAATAAACTCATGCATGTTTACTCAATTTTTTACACAGAAGCCAAGAATACACAGTAGGAAAGGGCAGCCTCTGCAGTAAATAGTGTCAGGAAAACTAGATTTCCACATGCAAAAGAAACTGAACCCTATCTTATACTGTACACAAAAATCAACTCAAAATGAATTAAAGACTTGAATATAAGACCTGAAACTATAAAATTTCTAGAGGGAATATAAAGGTGGTAAGCTCTTTGACAATAGTCTTGGCAATGATATCTTTGGATTTGACACCAAAAGCAAAAAAAAAAAGCAAAAATAAACAAGTGGGACTACATCAAATCAAAAAGCTCTTCCTCAGCAAAAGAAGCCATCAACAAAATTGAAAGGCAAGTTATGGAATGGGAAAAAAATATTTGCAAACCCCATATCTGATAAGCAGTTAATGTTAAAAATATATAAGGATCTCACAATTTCATAGCCCCAAAGTAATAGATAAACAAATAAAATAATCCAATTAAAAAAGGGAGACCCAAATAGCCATTTTTCCAAAGAAGACATCCAAATGGCCAAGAAGTACATGAAAAGGTACTCACCATCACTAATCAGCTGGGTAAGTGCAAATCAAAACTAAAATGAGTTATTACATTACACCTATTAGGATGGCTACTGTGGAAAAGACAAGAGGCAGCAAACACTTCGGAGAAGGCAGTGGCACCCCACTCCAGTACTCTTGCCTGGAAAATCCCATGGATGGAGGAGCCTAGAAGGCTGCAGTCCATGGGGTTGTGAAGAGTCGGACACGACTGAGCAACTTCACTTTCCCTTTTCACTTTCCTGCATTGGAGAAGGAAATGGCAACCCACTCCAGTGTTCTTGCCTGGAGAATGCCAGGCACGGGGGAGCCTAATGGGCTGCCGTCTATGGGGTCACACAAAGTTGGACACGACTGAAGCGACTTAACAGCAGCAGCAGCAGCAAATACTTGCCAGAATATGGAGAAAAGAGAACTCTTCTACATTGCTGTCAGGACTATAAACTGGTACAGCCACTATGGAGAACAGTTTGGAAGGTCCTCCCTGGTGGTTCAGATTGTAAAAGAATCTGCCTGCAATGTGGGAGACTTGAGTTCCACCCCTGGGTTGGGAAGATACCTGGAGGAGAGCATGGCAGCCCACTCCAGTATTCTTGACTGGAGAATCCCCACGGAGAGAGGTGCCTCGTGAGCTACAGTCCATGGGGTCACAAAGAGTTGGACACCACTGAGCAACTAAGCACAGCAGAGGATAGCACAGAACTTACCTACCATTATCCCAATAAGATTAGACTATTACTCAGTCTTTAAAAAAAAAAAAAAAAAAGGAAATCTTGTCATTTGAATGAACCTGGAGGACATTATGGTGAATGAAATAACTAAGACAGAGGAAGACAAATATTGTAACGTATCATTTATAAATGGAATCTACCGAAAGGAAAAAAGGCTGAACTCATAAGAACAGAAAGCAGTCGTTGCCAGGGGATAGGGGTTGGGGGAGATCTGGAGAAGTTGATAAAACAGTACTAACTGTCAGTTATAAGATGAACAAGGTCTGAGGATCTCAAGGACAACACACTGACTACAGCAGATAACACTGTATTGTGTAACTGTGTAACTGAAAGCTGGGGCTTCCCAGGCGGCACTGTGGTAAAGAAACGGCCTGCCAATGCAGGAGATGCGAGCAATGAGAGTGTAATACCTGGGTCGGGAAGATCCCATAGAGTAGGAAATGGCAACCTACTCCAGTATTCTTGACTGGAAAATTCCATGGATAGAAGAGGCTGGCGGGTTAAGAGTCCAGGGGGCCACAAAAGAGTCAGACATTACTGAGCAACTGAGCACATAGCACATATAACTGAAAGTTGCTATGAGAGTAGAATTTAAATGTTCTCACCAAAGAAGAGGGGAGGAGAGATGAAATCTGAGAGGTGATGGATGTGTTAATTAATGAAATTCATTAATTAATGTCAACTAATTCAATGGAAGGACTCCTTAGAAACATATATGTGTATCAAATGACATTGTACACTGCAATTTTGTCAATTAAGCTTCAGTAAAGATGAAAGAAAATTTGTAAGTTACATCACTTTATGACAAGGATTAAGAATATACCTTCAGAACTAGAATTGAATGTGCTTTTAAAATAAGTTTATTAGTGGTATCATTAGGAAACTGGGTAGATGGTATCTTGGCTTATTGCTTTTCATTGTTTACTGAATTCTCTGTACATTAAATATAATATCTACAAAGGAGGGAGAGAGAGAGAAGATAGGTAGAGATTTCTCAAGTTCATACTTTCCATTTTATGCAAAAATATCTAGTTCTTCAACCTTTTACCCAAGCTGACAGTCTCACCTCTGGAGAGAGGACAAAACCTGCAAGAATCTACCATCCTCATTTCCCCTCCTACCTGTCATTACTTTTGATAAATCCCTACACAGAACAAAGTCATTAACCCTAACAAAGTACACAGAAAAGCTACATTGGAAATGCATGCAATCACAGTGATAGCTGGAGATGGCTAATTTTCTATAATTATACAGAGTAGGTAAAATGATTGACTTTTCTTTTCCTTCAGACCCCAACATCCTCACTCTGAGACCAACATCCTGTGATCAAATGAGTCATTTCAGGAGACACTGGTTTACCTTCGAACACGTTCCACCCTGTCATCTGTCCGAAGATACTTCTTGGCATTTTCTCCTTTGCCAAAGCCTGCGCAGTCTTCTGGGTTGGCAAACACCTATTCCAAATACCGAGAAAAAAAAAAAACAACTTATTTCAAATACCAAATAACATGGGGGGTACTCTACCTGATATTCATATTTTATCAAAAGAAATACAGGCATCCAAGTTGGTCATTTGGTCATTATGAAAAAAAAAATTGGGGAGCTATAGATCAAACCCAGGGGTAGGAGAAAGAATGTGGATTCTCAGGTAGCTTAGTGGTAAAGAATCTGCCTGCCAACATGAGACACAGAAAATGCAGGCTTGATCCCTGGGTCCAGAAGATCCCCTGGAATAGGAGATGGCAACCCACTCCAGAATTCTTGCCTGGGAAATCCCATGGACAGAGGAGCCTGGCAGGCTACAGTCCATAAGGCAGCAAAGAGTTGGATACAACTGAGCACGTACACACAGGAGAAAGCATCTCTTCTTAAAACCTGAATTTTTAATAACAGTGTAAAAAAAATTTTAAACAGAAGCATAAATAAGAAATTTAAAAAACAATATATAAAAACAGTGAAAAGGCAGCAAAATCAGAAAAAAAAGCATAATGCTGAGTCCTCATTAAAATAATAAAAAGTCATTATTATGGTGAACTGGCATTTTTCAATACTAATGTTGATGCACTTCTCCTGAAGAACATTATTTCCAACTGATTGGCTCATATGAAAGTCATAAGTTTATTTGCCAAAGATACCAGAGAAGAGGCATGCAGCATAAAAGAGTGGGGACAGGAAAAGTGTTCTGTACTTTGTTAGGATGTGTGTGCCTCTTTTTCCTCTGAATTAACTAAAACTTTAGGTTGAACAATCCAGTGAAATATAAGAAGTTGAACTGTATTCCTATAAACACCAAGCACATGTTCCAGGGCATATTTTCACATAGTCCTTCCTGTCATTAGTATGCTCTTCCCCATTCCCTGAAACTTGAAACATGTATTTAAAAATACTTATGTTCCACTATTTAATGACTTATAATAAAGAAAAACATGAACTATCAAATTAGCCTTAACTTAAGCAGAGAAACTTCATAAATATTATAGTATTTTTCTTAATATGACATGAGCATTTATTTCAGATAAAGATGTTGAGGAGAACTGATCAGCTCTTGAGGGCAGATCTGTCTGTCTGGTTCTGAAACAAATGTATGGCACATACTGGATGTTCAATAAAGAGATTTTGAGTAAGCAAATAATGTATTACAACACAAAGTGCTTGAAATAGGAGTTTAAGCCAATTTGAATTTGAATCTCAGCCTCAGCCTTGGTTGATGTGTAACCTTGGGAAAGCTACTGAACCGCCCTGCTTTTGATTTCCTCATCCATAAAATGGGAAGAGTAATGCTCATCTCACAGGATAATGCTAACAGCTATGTAAAATGCTCCCGTGACCTGACACACAGAGTGTCACGGTGCCTAGCACAGAGCACTGGCACCTCACACATTTCAATTCCCTTCCCCTTTCCTTCTAAGCCCCTGGGGCTTTCCTGGTGGCTTTGACGGTAAAGTGTCTGCCTGCAAGGCAGGAGACCTGGGTTCGATCCCAGGGTTGGAAAGGTCCCCTGGAGAAGGAAATGGCAACCCACTCCAGTACTCTTGCCTGGAAAATCCCATGGATGGAGGAACCTGGTAGGCTACAGTCGATGGGGTCGCAGAGAGTCGGACACAACTGAGCTACTTCACTTTCACTTTCTTAGAAGACAAGCAACATTTCTGCTATCCTTGATGCCACAGTATTTCTAGAGGATAGTGAGGATCTGGTGGTTGCTTGTTTAGTCTCTCAGCTGTGTCTGACTCTTTTGAGACCCCATGTACCATAGTCCACCAGGCTCCTCTGTCCATGGGATTTCCCAGGCAAGAATACTGGAGTGGGTTGTCATTTCCTGCTCCACGGGATCTTCCTGACTCAGGGATCAAATCCCTCATTTCTTGTGTCTCCAGCGCTGGCAGGTGGATTCTTTACCACTGAGTTAAGACCTGGTAGTAGCAGCCACTTTATAGCCAGCGGCTCAAACACCTTGCCCTGTTAGAGGTTTACCCGTGTGGATATGTGCCCCATTAAAATGCAAACATCATTGGGAAGGAATGATACCTCAAGATAGTAATAAGAAAATACCTTAGGGAGGCCTATGACTTCTAAATAAAAGTAAGGCTCTGGAAGACAGAAACTCAGGACCAGGGCCAAGAGAGAGAAATGTTTACAGAGAGAAATTGATGAACAGGCACAGGAGTCACACCAGTAAAAATCATCTAACTGTGTAGCTTTGCTTTTCCCTTGTCACCGTTGTCACAAAACCAACTTGCATACAGGTTGCCTGCTCAGTCACTCAGTCGTGTCCAACTTTTTTGCGATTCCATGGACTGGAGCCTGCCAGATTCTTCTGTCCATGGGATTCTGTAGGCTAGAATACTGGAGTGGGTTGCTATTTTCTCCTCCAGTGATCTTCCCAGACCAGGGACTGAATCCATGCCTCTTGCATCTCCTGCACTGCAGGCAGATTCTTTTCTACTGAGCCATCAAGAAGCTCTTCCTCTGTATATGGGTTATGTGTTTCAAAACTTTCTACCACCTTCCCCAAGCCTCCATTTAAAAAAAAAATTGTTATAATGCTGGGTAGAAATACTATTCACTTAAGAAATCATAACCACACAAAATTCAAACGACTTGTCCCAATAATAGAGACTCTATTGATAACAATAAGAATTTAATTCTGTGCCCTAAGGTATATCCCTGATCTGTAACAGAGCTGAAAACATCAATTCACTGTCTAGAAAGTGACTATTTTCTAAGCTCTAGTTAGCAAAATTAACTTCAAAATCATAAAGTTTCCTTGAAAAATCTGATACTTCAGAAATCTCATATGCTAACTGAACAATAAAAATAAACAAACAAAAAACCATTCACTGATTTCTGGGAGAAACTACCTATTCTGTAAATATATCAGAACCACTTGAACTAAATGACTGCATATTCATTTACAGTATTAAACAATATGCCACTGGGTTTCACAAAAAAAAAAAAATAATAAGAAGAAAATTGCTTTCCAGAATCCCAACTGTTAAAATACTGCCTCCCATGTCTTACCTTTCTTGTCAATCTATAGAATGCAGTTGCAATGCTCATAAACATCATTTTTGAAAGCACAATTGTTGTGTAAGAGGCAAAGGCCATGAATACTTCATTCTCCATTAGCTGCGAAAGGTTGACCATTTTTTTGATTTTGGTCTGGAATATTAAAAAAGATTTTAGATAAGATAGGAAAAAACAAGACATAAATACCCCCAAATAACTTGACGGTCACTTGGTGTCCTTATTCTACAGTATTAAGTATATCGTTCTTAAAGATATTTTGGGTTATTTGAAGAAGAAATAATCATTTAATTTTTTTAATGACTAGTATCATGTTTTTTTCTCGTTCTTTTTTTCCCATTTTAATCATTTAAGTTACTCTCTTTATGTAAGTCAAGAAATACTGTAATAGTCTTTGCTCTTATGCATGGTTTTCTTTTCAATTTGTTGTTATTAGAGTATAGCTGCTTTACAACATCATCTTAATTTCTTCTGATGCTGCTGCTAAGGCGTTTCAGTTGTGTCCGACTCTGTGCGACCCCAGAGACGGCAGCCCACCAGGCTCCCCTGTCCCTGGGATTCTCCAGGCAAGAACCCTGGAGTGGGTTGCCATTTCCTTCTCGTATGCATGAAAGTGAAAAGTGAAAGTGAAGCTGCTCAGTCGTGTCCGACTCTTAGCGACCCCATGGACTGCAGCCTACCAGGCTCCTCCGTCCATGGGATTTTCCAGGCAAGAGTACTGGCGGTCTCTTATACACNTTCTCCAGGCAAGAACCCTGGAGTGGGTTGCCATTTCCTTCTCGTATGCATGAAAGTGAAAAGTGAAAGTGAAGCTGCTCAGTCGTGTCCGACTCTTAGCGACCCCATGGACTGCAGCCTACCAGGCTCCTCCGTCCATGGGATTTTCCAGGCAAGAGTACTGGAGTGGGTTGCCACTGCCTTCTCTGGTATTAATTTCCAGTGTACAGCAAAGTGAATCAGCTATACCTATTCATAGAGCCACTCTTTTTTGGATTCGCTTCCCATTTAGGTTACAACTAAGCACTAAATAGAGTTCCCTGTGCTATAGAGTCAGGCTCTCATTCATTAGTTATCTGTTTTATACATAGTATCAATAGTGTATATATGTCAGTCCTAATCTCCCAATTCATCTCACCCCCATCCCTGGTTTCTTCTGGTTCTATTAAGCTTGAACATGTCAAACAAGCACTGTGTGAAAATGAAAATATAGGGGTTATCACAAGCAAATATACATAGGTAAACTTCACTAAAGCTAGAATAAAATCATATTTTGCATCAAGATAAGCCACAAATTGGACACAAACCAGAATCCATGAATCTCTTTCAAAACATCAAACTATGTACATAGTAGCACCATTAATGTTTGAGTAGAAATGCCTAAGTTCTAATACATGCCCTTCTTTATAAATCCAGTTCACAACCTTTTGTCATTTCAGTGGTAATCAAGATCTCAGTCTCCAGGATCTGAATTCCAGTCACATCATTTGGTTATTGTCTTTGAATGTGAGATTTAGCTTCTGTGAAACTGGGTTTCTTCGTTGGTAAGATAGGAATAGTTGTTGTTCAGCTACTAAGTCGTGTCCAACTCTGCAATCCCATGGACTCCAGCATGCCAGGCTTCCCAGTCCTTCACCATCTCCGGGAGTTCGCTCAAACTCAGGTATATTACATCGGTGATGCTATCCAACCATCTCATCCTCTGTCGCCCCCATTTTCCTCCTGCCCTCAGTCTTTCTCAGCATCAGGGTTTTTCCCAGTGAGTCGGCATCTCCCAACTTAGTGGGTTACTGTCAGGATTTAAGTGAGATAACATGACCTAGCACAGTGCCCGCTCCATGAAAACCCTCAATAAAGCTTATTATCTTCTTATCATGATCATCACTATCACCATGACCAGGGTCCTCATTCACACCAACACAAGTGAAGAGGATGAAACAGGATAATGGAAACATAAAACAAAAGGCTTGCAAACGTAGGGGGAGAAATAGGCATTTATGATACTTTCATAGAAGGGACAAGGGGAGGAGGATTAGCTTTACAAAACTCTTCAGGTCACTTCACATTCTATATTTACTCCCATCGAAAAGCTGTCAAGAGCAAATGGACTGTAACTCCCTGAATCTAGAGTTGGAAGAGTAACTGGAGAAGTGGCTCAGGAGGAGGAAGAAGAGGGACACAAATGATACTCAAATCCAAGTGGGTAAGAATTTAGGAAGAAGCTGAAAGTCTGCACTATCTGACATTCTTTTTAACCTCCTCTGTTCTACTAGCAGCCCCACTACCCACACCTTCTCTTTCTTCCACATGAACACACATCTTCTATCATGAGTGTATGTGTGCATGCATGCTGAGGCGCCTCAGTCATGTCTAATTCTCTGCAACCCTATGAACAATAGTCCGCCAGGCTCCACTGTTCATGGGACTCTCCAGGCAAGAATACTGGAGCGGGACGTTGTGCCCTTCTCCAGGGGATCTTCCCGACCCAGGGATCAAACCCACGTCTCTCACGTCTCCTGCGTGGGCAGGTGGGTTCTTAGCTACTGGTGCCACCTGAGAAGCCCATCTTTTCTCATACCCAAGCTTAAACATCATTTTACTGGCTTAGCATGGAGTGCTGTCTCTTGTAGACATATCTGTCCCTGCCTTTAAAACTCAACCCCTGCATGCAACCTATTTAGAGCGATTAGTCTAATCATTTTATCCATCTACCAATAATCTATAAACCTATATATCTTTCCAGACTCTGCTACCGGTCCTCCAGCTGTCTGTATGTTACTGTTGAATGTGACATGTCTATATATATATCATACATATATATTTAATAAGACTTGGCTATATTATACCATGTACTTTATGTGCATTACCTTACATAATTTCTATAAGACTATAGTCCTCATGAGTATATCTATTTTGTAGATGAAAAAAAATGGAAATTAGAGATACTGACAGTCACACTGGGAGAGGAACCCAAGTCTCTGATCTCACATCTCAGATACCAACCACAGTGCACTGTCTCCTTCAAGAGACTGCAAACCGCTTAATTCTGATTCAGCGAACATTGGGTGAAGCCTACCCTGCACCTGCGCCAGTCCCAGCGCCCATCCTACCAGTTATCTTCCTTCTTCTTCCAATTATGCTACGAGGTAAGTATTAGTCCCATTTTGGAAATAAAAATCCAAAGCGACCTAAGCAATCTCTGTTTTGAAAGGTAGGCTAAAAAAAAGCCTCCCTGGGTTCAGGCAAATAGAAACGTACAGTTAACCCTTGAATAACACAGATCTGAACCATGTGCATCTACTTATATTTGGATTTTTTTCAATACTATATACCAGAGTGGTACGCAATCAGTAGTTGGTTGACTCTGCAGATGCAGAGCCATGGATATAGAGGAACTGTGTATAAGGAGGGGGTGACTAAGTTATATGTGGATTCTTACCTACCCAGAGGATAGGTCCCCAGCCCCCATGATATTCAAGGATCAGCTGCATTTAGCTTAGACACACACACACACACACACACACAGTAGCAAATTAATCCACCTCCACAGGTCAGTAATCTGAAAAGCAAGTATGAGAGATTCTGCCAGCTAAAGACTGTCACTTGCCATCTGACTGTATGAGAATCTTTATCATGCCCTGAAAGGAGTTCAGAGTTATCAGAAAGAAGTCACCCTGTGTTCTAGGAAAACTGGCAAAACTCGCTTTCAGATAGTTAGACATTTTCTGGGAGAAACTTTTATGAGCCAGATTTCTTGCATCTTCTCATACCTAGAAAAGCACTAAAATCATTAATGGAGACACCTATTCCTCATAACCAGCAGCAACCTTCTACCAAGATCTGGGTTTGACTGCACATACATACCCCTTTACCAAGATCATTTATACACTGACTTCCCCATCTACCTCTTTAGAGAAGTTCCTCAGCTTTAGAGAAGCTAGCTGAGGGGCTACAGTCCTCAGTAAGCCTCAACAAAAACTGAACTCATAGCTCTCACATTATGTTTTTTTTCAGTCCACATTTCTCAGTGCAAGATAATATTATACTTTTAGTAACATTTTTAAACATTTTTTTAAATGTGTATTTTCCCCCCAACTGTTGCTGAGCAAAGAACTAGCTGTTAAAACACTGGTTCTGTCTTATGGAGCTTTTTTTTTTTGGCCACCAAGGCATGTGAGATCTTAGTGCCCCACCCCCAACAGGGATCAAACCCACACCTGCCTACATGGGAAAGTCTCAACTTCTAGACTGCCAGGAAGCCTCCACCCCTTGCTTTTTGCAACATTTAATGTATCTACTATTGTCCTANAATAGTTGTTGTTCAGCTACTAAGTCGTGTCCAACTCTGCAATCCCATGGACTCCAGCATGCCAGGCTTCCCAGTCCTTCACCATCTCCGGGAGTTCGCTCAAACTCAGGTATATTACATCGGTGATGCTATCCAACCATCTCATCCTCTGTCGCCCCCATTTTCCTCCTGCCCTCAGTCTTTCTCAGCATCAGGGTTTTTTCCAGTGAGTCGGCATCTCCCAACTTAGTGGGTTACTGTCAGGATTTAAGTGAGATAACATGACCTAGCACAGTGCCCGCTCCATGAAAACCCTCAATAAAGCTTATTATTTTCTTATCATGATCATCACTATCACCATGACCAGGGTCCTCATTCACACCAACACAAGTGAAGAGGATGAAACAGGATAATGGAAACATAAAACAAAAGGCTTGCAAACGTAGGGGGAGAAATAGGCATTTATGATACTTTCATAGAAGGGACAAGGGGAGGAGGATTAGCTTTACAAAACTCTTCAGGTCACTTCACATTCTATATTTACTCCCATCGAAAAGCTGTCAAGAGCAAATGGACTGTAACTCCCTGAATCTAGAGTTGGAAGAGTAACTGGAGAAGTGGCTCAGGAGGAGGAAGAAGAGGGACACAAATGATACTCAAATCCAAGTGGGTAAGAATTTAGGAAGAAGCTGAAAGTCTGCACTATCTGACATTCTTTTTAACCTCCTCTGTTCTACTAGCAGCCCCACTACCCACACCTTCTCTTTCTTCCACATGAACACACATCTTCTATCATGAGTGTATGTGTGCATGCATGCTGAGGCACCTCAGTCATGTCTAATTCTCTGCAACCCTATGAACAATAGTCCGCCAGGCTCCACTGTTCATGGGACTCTCCAGGCAAGAATACTGGAGCGGGACGTTGTGCCCTTCTCCAGGGGATCTTCCCGACCCAGGGATCAAACCCACGTCTCTCACGTCTCCTGCGTGGGCAGGTGGGTTCTTAGCTACTGGTGCCACCTGAGAAGCCCATCTTTTCTCATACCCAAGCTTAAACATCATTTTACTGGCTTAGCATGGAGTGCTGTCTCTTGTAGACATATCTGTCCCTGCCTTTAAAACTCAACCCCTGCATGCAACCTATTTAGAGCGATTAGTCTAATCATTTTATCCATCTACCAATAATCTATAAACCTATATATCTTTCCAGACTCTGCTACCGGTCCTCCAGCTGTCTGTATGTTACTGTTGAATGTGACATGTCTATATATATATCATACATATATATTTAATAAGACTTGGCTATATTATACCATGTACTTTATGTGCATTACCTTACATAATTTCTATAAGACTATAGTCCTCATGAGTATATCTATTTTGTAGATGAAAAAAAATGGAAATTAGAGATACTGACAGTCACACTGGGAGAGGAACCCAAGTCTCTGATCTCACATCTCAGATACCAACCACAGTGCACTGTCTCCTTCAAGAGACTGCAAACCGCTTAATTCTGATTCAGCGAACATTGGGTGAAGCCTACCCTGCACCTGCGCCAGTCCCAGCGCCCATCCTACCAGTTATCTTCCTTCTTCTTCCAATTATGCTACGAGGTAAGTATTAGTCCCATTTTGGAAATAAAAATCCAAAGCGACCTAAGCAATCTCTGTTTTGAAAGGTAGGCTAAAAAAAAGCCTCCCTGGGTTCAGGCAAATAGAAACGTACAGTTAACCCTTGAATAACACAGATCTGAACCATGTGCATCTACTTATATTTGGATTTTTTTCAATACTATATACCAGAGTGGTACGCAATCAGTAGTTGGTTGACTCTGCAGATGCAGAGCCATGGATATAGAGGAACTGTGTATAAGGAGGGGGTGACTAAGTTATATGTGGATTCTTACCTACCCAGAGGATAGGTCCCCAGCCCCCATGATATTCAAGGATCAGCTGCATTTAGCTTAGACACACACACACACACACACACACAGTAGCAAATTAATCCACCTCCACAGGTCAGTAATCTGAAAAGCAAGTATGAGAGATTCTGCCAGCTAAAGACTGTCACTTGCCATCTGACTGTATGAGAATCTTTATCATGCCCTGAAAGGAGTTCAGAGTTATCAGAAAGAAGTCACCCTGTGTTCTAGGAAAACTGGCAAAACTGGCTTTCAGATAGTTAGACATTTTCTGGGAGAAACTTTTATGAGCCAGATTTCTTGCATCTTCTCATACCTAGAAAAGCACTAAAATCATTAATGGAGACACCTATTCCTCATAACCAGCAGCAACCTTCTACCAAGATCTGGGTTTGACTGCACATACATACCCCTTTACCAAGATCATTTATACACTGACTTCCCCATCTACCTCTTTAGAGAAGTTCCTCAGCTTTAGAGAAGCTAGCTGAGGGGCTACAGTCCTCAGTAAGCCTCAACAAAAACTGAACTCATAGCTCTCACATTATGTTTTTTTTCAGTCCACATTTCTCAGTGCAAGATAATATTATACTTTTAGTAACATTTTTAAACATTTTTTTAAATGTGTATTTTCCCCCCAACTGTTGCTGAGCAAAGAACTAGCTGTTAAAACACTGGTTCTGTCTTATGGAGCTTTTTTTTTTTTGGCCACCAAGGCATGTGAGATCTTAGTGCCCCACCCCCAACAGGGATCAAACCCACACCTGCCTACATGGGAAAGTCTCAACTTCTAGACTGCCAGGAAGCCTCCACCCCTTGCTTTTTGCAACATTTAATGTATCTACTATTGTCCTAGTATGGGGGTGGGGAGAAGTCACCAACAAACTGCATTCTTCTTCACAATGCTGCTACTGCTAAATAACTTCAGTCTTGTCCGACTCTGTGCGACCCATAGACAGCAGCCCACCAGGCTCCCTCGTTCCTGGGATTCTCCAGGCAAGAACACTGGAGTGGGTTGCCATTTCCTTCTCCAATGCATGAAAGTGAAAAGTGAAAGTGAAGTCGCTCAGTCATGTCGGACCGTCAGCGACCCCATGGATTGCAGCCTTCCAAGCTCCTCCTTCCATGGGATTTTCCAGGCAAAAGTACTGGAGTGGGGTGCCACTGCCTTCGACTTCACAGTGCACTTGGAGTAATTAGCTTAATAAGGAATCCCTAAATCCTATGCCTGTGGACAGACACAGCAGGGAGGTTAATTAAAAAAAAAAAAAAAACTTAAGAAAAGTTTATCAAGTAGGAGGTGCTACTATCCAACTCTAGTTTTAAAAGTCAACAGGTTTCTGTAGGTCTTCACCAATATTCTCAGAATGAAATGCATTTAGCAGTGAAAGAAAAGTTGAGAAGATGGTTTTCTCTCAGTAAACATGGGTATTGAAAGAGTAGAGAAAAGATGGAAGACTTTCAGACTGTTGCTGGGAAAAGAACACAAAACCTTGAGCAGTTGGGGACAAAGGTCAATGGCAGGATTTTTTTTTTTTTTTTTCTCTAAATGTGAACAATACACAAAGTGTACTTCACAGAGAGAATTTCTCAATCACCAAGAATGTGGCTTAGCTCCTCCAGTCTGTGATTTTGGGAGCTGGCCAATACTGAGCTCCTGACACCGCACTCTGTGGGCCCACAAATCGCCTCTCAGAATGGATGTGGTCCACTCCCAGCACATCTGAGAGTGGGTTAAGCAGAGCTAAAGGTAAGACATTAAGAAACAGGAGTCATTTATAGCATGAAATTAGGCGGCGCTAATCTGGACTTTTTTTTTCAAGGTTTATTTATTGATAAGCTGCCTTGAACTTGCATCAGGCCATTGCACTGTACTCCAAAAAGAAGTTACTAGAAGCTTTGTTCATGAAAGGTCATCAAGAGAGAGGAGAGCGGTAGAGCAGTAATAATAATTCAGAGGTTAAAGTGTTCAGTGATTTGAGTAGTCAAGGAATGCAGTAGAAATTATCTAAGAAAAGTAATCAGAGCAAAACACTTGGTGATGAGTTACAGAAATTATTCCAGTGATGAATTTTATTTGGACAGTGTGTTGTCCCTTTCATTGTCCAACACTGGTTGGCATAATAGAGAATATATCTACCTCTCTCACCAGAGAGAGGGACTCAGTCATCTAATGTGACGGGGTGCCTTTACAAAGGACAAACACAGACTCCAGAACCAGACGTAGTGGGTCCAATTCTGTCATTTACCAGCTGTGATTAACGAATCTTCCCTGCAACATGAGGTTAATAAAACCTCCTACCTCACAAAACTCTTGGGAGCATTAAGTGAATAAAGCATAAAGTGGGGAGTCTGGGGAAAAGTGGAGGCATGCCTATGAGTGGCTGGGTCCCTTTGCTGTTTGCCTGGAACTGTCATGGCATTATTAATTGGCTACACCCCAGTACAAAACAAAAAAGTTTGAAATAAAAAAAGAAAAAGAAAAAAGAAAGGCAGTGGGATCTGGTAAGTGCTAGGTAAGTATTTGGTGAATAAATAAGCTCCTACCTTGGCACTGTTCTAGGCATTGAGGATACAATTTCAGAGTTTTCAAAGGCCATAGCATTATCTCTCTTGAGAATTTGGAGAAATTCGAGTAGTCAGAGCAAATAATATTTGTCTCTACCTTGACTATATAACGAAACTGAGACCCAGAGAGGTAGAATTAGTAATCTGACCTGAATTCACAGTGGAGGGCCCAAGACTGGAACCCAGTTTTCTCTAATATTGAACTTGTAGGCTATCCCCCATCAAGGAGAATTCTGGACTACCCTGGTCTTCTGGGAAATTCTTTCTGTCAAATTCCCTTCCTGTCTTATCCCCCTCACCCTCCCCTCAGAATCCCACCCCCACCCCCTTATTGTCTATCACAGTTTAGTGACAGATACTATTAACTGAGAAATAGTCCTCTTCTCTGTATAGGCTCTTGGCCAAAAAAGAGCAAAGTTCTCTTATTTATGGCGGCCTTTCTCCATCAATATTGTGCAACACATAGAAAATGTGAGCACACATTCCCATGGTCATGACTCTGCAATTTCAGACCTTTTTAAAGCAACAGAACGCTTCCCGTGAGATAAAGAGAAAAGACAAGTCAGTGGTCTCCTTGCTGTTTGTGAGTTCTAGAATTTACTGAAAAGACTGACTGCAGACTGGCCCCCTATGCTTCAGGACCAGGTGTTTGGGGTTGGGGTGGGGGGATGCTGCTGGGTTGTGCGGGCAGGGGGACTATGCTCAGGAAACTATGCTGACCTCCTTTTCTAGTCTCAGCATTTAAGAAACTCCACTCTCAAACCCTCAGAAAAACCGCCCTTGCCACAGAAAGTAATATTCAAATTTGGACCGATTTGCTATTTTTCAAGATGGCCAAAGATGGTCAACACACACATGCCTCTTACTTTGGAAATCTCAGAAGACAGCAAAACTCAATACCAGCCTAATTCCCAGAGAATGCAAAAGGTGTGTCTTCTTTGGTATTCACAGCAGGCTAGGGCTCTGAGAACACTGGGTGGGGCTGGTTTAAAGCCTGTTAGCTGGGGGCCTGGACAAGTTTCCAAAGGCTATTCAATAATGTTTGATGACAGCCCACTTGGCACTTTCTTAGAGAATAAACAGCAGAGGGAAAAGGAGAAAATAAAAAGTGGTGTCAGGACTACCCAAAGGGCTTGTGACTATTTCAAAGGACACCGCAGCAGGGAGATAGAATCTGCAGGCACCCTGGCCCCTCACCACCCAAGTCCAGCAATGGCAGTCACAGATGAGGCCTTAACTCCCAGGGAAGGGCTCCTCTCTCCTTTACTCCTTCCACACGGTTTCCACCTCCAGACTGGGCTCCCCCGACCCACCGCCACAGTCAAGAACCTTCCCAAGGGGTTTGATCCTTAGTTTCCAATCAACTGACTCTGCTGCTGCTGCTGCTGCTGCTAGGTTGCTTCAGTCGTGTCCGATTCTGTGGTATCTAATTCATCAAATAGGATCTGATTCAGGTCATGCTGCACTTTGTTCATTATCACTATTATTTTTACCTTGCTGATGTTTCTCTGGCCTGTCATAGTGAACCAAGAAAAGTAAGTTCTATCTTTCAAGCGACGCAAAGGCCAGTTTGTCCTGGATCTCAGAAGTTCTGCAAGATTTTACCCCCTTTTAAGTTTCTTAAACTGCAGCCACTCCTCGATTGCTGTTACATGAGCTCACGTTTTACTCCCCCAAAGCTCAACGGGCGCCCTTTCCAAGTGGATGCTCCCTTGGCTTGAGAATTTAAAGTGGGTAAATCATCACTTAAACACAAAAAAAATTATTCTCTCAAGTTTTATTCCTCGAGTTTGACAGTTTATCTACAGGGCTGGGTGGGAGGGTAAAGGAAGGAAACTCCCTTTTAAAAGCAATGGATTGAAAAGCAACCTTTTATCAGTTACTCTGTGCAAACAAGTTTCAGGTCGGCTGAGATACCCCAAGCCTGCACCTGCCACCCCGGCCCCCTTCCCGCCGCCACCCTCTCTCTTCTTACCCTCTGCTTACACACTACTCGCGAGCAGGTGGTGTGAATCCGAGCAGGAGAAAGATCACGAGCCGGTCCCAGAAGCGGGTCGCACGGGAGCTGTGGGACTTTCACTGCGCGAGGCTGGCAGGACACAGAGGCCACGCCCCCTCCGGTTAATTTCCTCCGCTTTTGGCTCCGGGTCGCTGAAAGCACACGGGTCGACCTCGCCAAACCCCTCCCCTAACTCGCCTGATTTTTCTCTCCGCCCACCAGCTGGACTTTCTGAACTCTTTTCCGCGCGGGCTGAAGCTCTCAACCCCAAAGGCCACTTGCCCGCTGCAGCGGCTGGGGACCTTTCAAGTTTAGTTGCAAACAATTTTTAAAGGTCTCAGTGTTGAAACCACTGAAAGCTTTAGAGAAGGTTTAAATCTAGGGGGCGGGGCAAGGAAGGGACCTGATTAGAAGTCGCTGATACTTCTGTGGAACTTTGCTTTCCCTGCTTCGAAAGGCTGGCACTGACAACAATGTAACCTTTGGTGTAGATTACCTAAAAGTCTTCCAAATCAGTGATCCTGGGCAATTTGCTTCCCCACTCTGAACAGAAAGGGTTCAGAGGAAGAAATTAAAATGGGTCAGTTCTTACACAATCAGCTTAGTATAGCTTTTGTAAGGACTTAAGGGGAATGTTTAAGAAAGGTGTAGTTATTCCAATACCAGTATCTAGGCTGCAAGTAGATCAAATCAGTCAATCCTAAAGCAGATCACAGTCGTGAATATTCATTGGAAGGACTGATGTTAAAGCTGAAGCTCTAATACTTTGGCCACCTGATGTGAAGAGCCCACTCATTAGAAAAGACCCTGATGCTGGGAAAGATTGAGGGCAAGAGTGGAAGGGGACAGCATACGGTGAGATGGCTGGATGTCATCACCGACTCAAAGGACATGAGTTTGAGCTAACTCCAGGAGAGAGTGAAGAACAGAAGAGCCTGGCGTGCTGCAGTCCATGGGGTTGCAAAGAGTCTGACACAACTTAGCGACTGAATGACAACAACATCTCAAGCCTCCTTGTCCCACAACAGTATTTATGGATGTAACTTCAGTCAACTACAAATTGGCACTTGCCATTGGCACTTATCATCTGTCTCTATAAGAATTAAATATGTGGTACTGCAGCTGCTGATTTTCAACACCTGCCGAGAAGAATTCAGAGTGGAGCAGAAATGAGGCACCCTGGCTGGATGTGGGGACAGGTCGAGGCAGGGCAGGAAGTACTGGCAGAACAGGTCTTCAGATATGTATTTTCAGGAAGTGATTTTATGAGCCCAGTTCTTGTATCTTTTCATATCTGGAAAAACACGAAAATCCTTCATGATGACATCTGCTCCTTATGACTAAGAAAATTTCTGCAAAAAAAAAATATATATGTGATTGATTGCATGTACTCCCACTTCACCAAATCACGTGTATATTGACCTTTCCCCCTGCTTCTTTACAACAGTTTCTTAGAGCTATCTGAAGTGCTGTTTTCCCAGGCTGCAGTCCTCATTTTTCCCCAGATAAAATATAACTCACAACTCTCACATTCTGCATTTTTTTTAAGTCAACACTTCCATGGCTTTATTGAAACATGTTTAAGGATTTATGTTTTCCATCTATGTTACTTCTCATGTGCTCCTACCGCTTACACATTTACCACCTACTGTCCCATGGACGGAGGAGCCTGGTAGGCTGCAGTCCATGGAGTCTCGAAGAGTCGGACACAACTGAGTGACTTCACTTTCACTTTTCACTTTCATGCATTGGAGGAGGAAATGGTAACCCACTCCAGTGTTCTTGCCTGGAGAATACCAGGGATGGGAGAGCCTGGTGGGCTGCTGTCTATGGGGTCGCACAGAGTCGGACACGATTGAAGCAACTTAGCAGCAGCAGCAGTAGCAGTGTGTAGCGTACTTCCTTTTTTTGACCTAATTTTACCTCCTTTTGGCTTTAAAAGGTGCCTCCAGGACTAGCTGTCTAAGATTTGATGGACAAATCCATATTCTATCAAAAAAGGAAGTAAGATTTACCAGCTTGCTCTAGGAAGCAGAAATTAATCACAGGCCCTGGAACACTTTCTACAACACTGTATCAGTAGAAAAATTAGAAAGTCTAGCATCAGCAGGTATTAGTGCTTCACTTTCATTGTCTGAGTCTTTTGAAAACTACATATATTTATTCTGTCTCAGTCAAGTACACTGGAACTTGGCTGTGACACTCACTGGAATAAGAATTTGAGATAATTCTGAATTCTTGTCAAGGGATTTTAATACTACAAGTATTTAGAAGACTCCTTTCATTTATTATGAGGTAAAATGGCTTTAATCTTATGGATAACATTACAGGAAAAGTTACAGAGAGCTATTGTTTAAATAATTCGATATGCAGAATTCCAGTTGAGTGGTTCTAACAAGTTTTTTAAATGGTCACCAGACTCATCTGGTGCTCTAATTATAAAATGAATTCAAACTATTAATCAATCAGTGAATAAGTACTGAGTTTCTGCTATCAATAAACCATGTGCAATTATTGCCTATCTGTTATATACATGACATTGTCTATAATAATCAGCTATTGACTGTAAATAATTAATTTAATAGATAGTTATGAAGTGAATACGGGGCACTTGGTTTGATGCTAAGATTTGGAACTAAGATGTGTGTATCAGTTGTTCAGTCATGTCTGACTCTTTGCGAGCCCACGGACCATAGCCTGCCAGATTCCTTTGTCCATGGAATTCTCCAGGCAAGAATACTGGAGTGGGTAGCCATTCTCTTCTCCAGGACATCTTCCCGACCCAAGCATCAAACTTGGGTCTCCTGCATTACAGGAAGATTCTTTTCCATCTGAGCTACCAGGGAAGGCCCATGAAACTAAGATAAATGACATCAAATAATTGTGCTCCAGGAGTTTGCAATCGAGTAAAAACTGTAGCCAAAAGTAAGAAGCTGCTACTAAACCAAAGGAAGAGGAATTTCAATTTAAAAATGAGAATGATAATTGGGGTATGATCTAGGGTGGTAATAGCTTCCCTTGTGGCTCAGTTGATAAAGAATCCGCCTACAATGCAGGAGACCTGGGTTGATCCCTGGGTTCAGAAGATCCCCTGGAGATGGAAAAGACTACCCACTCCAGTATTCTGGCCTGGAGAATTCCGTGGACTGTATAGTTCATGGTGTTGCAAAGAGTCGGACACGGCTGAATGACTTTCACTCACTTACTCACTAGGGTAGTAATAGGAAAAAGGTTATGAAAGAATTTACACGTCTGCTCATCTCTGTTGCATGCCCTTAGATGAGTGAGGAGGAGAAAGAGTTATTTTTCAGCTTGTTTTAGTTTAGCTAAAGGGAAGGGTTCAAATTCTGAACCCTTCTGCCCACCACCACTTTAAGCCTATAATGAGATCTTTCAGGGAAACTCAATCCAAGGTTCAGGACAAGTAATTCCACAGTGAATATTAAAACAGTTTAAAAGGTCACTGATGTGGGGTGGGGAGAGCAAAAGTCATTCAGCAAAGAGTAGCTGCTACAACAAAGAAAAGGGAGATCAAATCAGAACGATCTGGAAGAATAAAGCAATAGAAAGCTAATAGTTCTTGCCTTAAAAAACAAAAAGTAGACAAACGAAAAATGTCAGAAAGTATTGCTATCACCGCTACACTAGGTTTCGCATAAGTGGGAAGGAATCAGGTGCCCATCACTCCTTTTGATTCTCTTGGAACTTTGTTTATTTTCTAATCCATACAGTACCTGCCTCTGCAAATCTGAAATTAAGGATATAGACCATTCTTGGATATTTCAGTAAATATATGTGAGAACATGTCTTAAGATGAAGGCAACAAAAAGTGAAAGAAAAACAAGCACTATTCTAATCTCACAAAGATTATTCTAGAATTATGATACACTTTTTAAAGGTATTGTGTTCTTGTTTAATCACTAAGTCACGTCCAGCTCTTTTGAGACCCCATGGACTCTAGCCCACCAGACTCCTCTGTCCCTGGCATTTGCCAGGAAGGAATACTGGAGCGAGTTGCCATTTCCTTTTACAGAGGATCTTCCCTACCCAGGGATGGAACCCACATCTTCTGCATTGGCAGGCATGTTCTCTGCCACTGAGCCACCAGGAAAGCCCCTTTTAAAGGTATACTAGATTGTTCATCTTTCCCAGCAAACCTATAAGAGAGCTTTTATTTTTCCTATTTTACAGTCACTGAGATCCAGAGGAGTTTGAAAATTGTGTTAACTTTTAAAATAAAATCTGAACCTAATACCTGCTGGAGTTAAAAGTAGCCGCAAAAACAGAACTAAAAAATGATAAAACTCATGAAGGTAATCAAGAGAATATGGTAAAGGTTTAGGATAAACAAGTGGGTCAAAAGAGCAGAAAGGAATCTAGAAATAGAATCACACTTAGGTGGTCAGTTGACTTTCAGGACATTGCACACTATGCCAAGTTCTTCAGTCGAGTCTGACTCTTTGTGACCCTATGGACTGTAGCCCACCAGGCTCCTCTGTCCATGGGATTCTCCAGGCANAGCAGAAAGGAATCTAGAAATAGAATCACACTTAGGTGGTCAGTTGACTTTCAGGACATTGCACACTATGCCAAGTTCTTCAGTCGAGTCTGACTCTTTGTGACCCTATGGACTGTAGCCCACCAGGCTCCTCTGTCCATGGGATTCTCCAGGCAAGAATACTAGAGTGGATTGCCATGTCCTCCCCCAGGGTATCCGCCCAACCCAGGAATGGAACCCACATCTCTTGAGTTTCCTGCATTGGCAGGTGGGTTCTTTACCACTAGCACTAGATTTTCAGCAAAGCAATGCAATAGAGAAAGGAAAGTTTTCAATGATGGAACTGGAACAACTGGATGAGAAAAAAGGACCTTCAACCCCCAGCTCACCCCATACATATAAAAATAATTCAAGATGGATCATAGACTTAAAAGCTAATATTATACTATAAAATTTCTAGAATAAGACATACGAAAATATCTTCATGACCTAGGAGTTGACAAAGATTTCTTTGGCTAGATACAAAAAGCATTCTTTGTAAGAGAAAAAAAACTGATACACTGGAGTTCATAAAAATTAAGAATTCTGCTCATCAAATGATATCATTAAGGAAATGAATAGGGGACTTCCCTGGCAATCCAGTGGTTAAGACTTTACCTTCCAATGTAAGGGGATTTGAATTTGATCCCTGGTCAGGGAGCTAAGATCCCACATGACTTGCAGCCAAAAAAGCAAGACATAAAACAGAAGCAGTACTGTAACAAATTTAAAGACTTTAAAAAAAAAAAATGAGTAGGCAAGCCACAGTCTGGGAGAAAATAGTCTCAATACATTTATCTAACAAAGAACATGTATGCAAAATATATAAAGACTATCTCTAGCAGTAATTAGGAGATAAATATATAATTAAAAACAGAGAAATTGCAAAAGTTTTTAAGGGACACTCCACAAAAGAAGATATATGAATGATTAAGAAACATATGCAAAAGTGTCCAATGGCATTAGTCTTAAGAGACATGCAGTCAAACCACAGTGAGATATTTCTTCCCTACCATTAGAATGGCAACAGTTAAAAAGACAGATAAAATACTGATGAGGGTGTGAACCAACTGGGATTCTCACGTGTTGCCTGTGAGAATAAAAATGGGGTATCCACACTAGGAAAACCATCTTGTAGATTCCTATAAACAAAAACATAGGCCTAGGCTATGGTCCTAATCCAGGTGGGAGACTTGGGATTGATACCTGGGTCAGGAAGATCCCCTGGAGAAGGAAATGGCAGCCCAGTCCAGTATTATTGCCTGGAGAATTCCATGGACAGAGGAGCCTGGCAGGCTACAGCCCATGGGGTCGCAAAGAGTCGGACATTACTGAGCAACTAACATGCACACACATGTATATGATTGAATTTTGTGACTGGAATTGTTGGAATTCTTTCTCTGGACCTATTGTAGGACCTAACGCAATATTTCCACTCTAAGGTATCACTCAAGAGAAATGAGGACATTTCGACACAAAAGGGATTGCTTAAGAATGTCTTCACTGCTTTATTTGTAATTGCCCCAAACTGGAAAAACCTAAACACCCATCAGCAGAAGAATGGGAAAACAAATAATTGTGTTATGTGTGGATAAAAACTCTGTGCTAAGTCACTTCAGTCATGTCGACTCTTTGCGACCCTCTGGACTATAGCCTGCCAGGCTCCTCTGTCCATGGGATTCTCCAGGCAGGAATGCTGGAGTGGACTACCATTTCCTTCTCCAGGGGATCTTCCCAACCCAGGCCTCCTACATTGCAGGCAGATTCTTAACTGTCTGGGCCACCAGGGCCAACCCAAAATTTGCTAGTTCAACATTCCATATGTGTGTTAGCATATACATAATTAGTTAATGAAATCAAGCCCTTCAGGGTAGATATGTTGGATATAGATATTAAAATAAAACAAAAAGCTGAATTCACAGAAGCAAACATGAAAATAGTCTCAAGTTTAGAGACCAAGCAATGGGCACCGCTTGCTATGTCCATAACTGTTTTTATCTCTGACATCATAGAAGTTCTGTGATAACAATTACCAGAACACACTAATAAAAGTTACCATCATTTTCTTATTGTGGAGGCTCTTTTAAAAATATTAGAAGCTTCCATTATGTTGAGAAAAGGCACTTGGCAAATCTTGTAGAAGCTTTTTTTTTTCTGCCAAGCCCATTTAAAATTCTTCTTTTTCTCAGTTCTGATTTAGTAACTTTAGATCTCTGCATTATGTTGTGTTTTGCACAGAGCTATTGACTTCAGCTAAGGAACCGTGAACAATAATTATTTTGCATGAATGAGCGCTGGTACACCATTGTCAGACAGGCACTTTACAGTACCACTGGTTTCAAAATTTAGGACAGAACTGTCAAACAAGCAAATGTCTACACCAAAGACTTCTATTTTCAAGCTACAAGCATGAGTTCTATGATGTGCAATAATAGAGTGAATCTTTGTGTTCTCGTGAAAGCTCCTGATTTGACAGTCCTGGAAACGACAGCTTGTTCCTTTCTAGAACAGATATATCACTGGTAGCAAGAGTACAAATTTTCAAGCAGGGCTGAGGAATGGCATGAGTGCAAGAAAAGGGAGACTTCAGCACTGAGATTATTCAACGTTATTAAGAAGTATTAGTTTTATGGTGAGCAGAGAACAATTTATCCTGAACTGAGAATATCTGACTTGGTTCGCTTCAGTGGACATCTTTCTAATCATTCCAGGAAACTTTTATGGACTTATCAATGTAAACCCACTAAAACTTTTTATCCTCGGAAATAATATGCATAATTCAAATGTTTCTTGACATCTTACCTTGTTTTCTCAGGTATGTAGTAAAGAATCTGCCTGCAATGCAGGACACNTTGGTTCGCTTCAGTGGACATCTTTCTAATCATTCCAGGAAACTTTTATGGACTTATCAATGTAAACCCACTGAAACTTTTTATCCTCGGAAATAATATGCATAATTCAAATGTTTCTTGACATTTTACGTTGTTTTCTCAGGAATGTAATAAAGAATCTGCCTGCAATGCAGGACACCTGGGTTCAATCCCTGGGCTGAGAAGATCCCCTGGAGAAGGGAACAGCAATCCATTCCAGTATTCTTACTTGGAGAATCCCATGGACAGAGGAGCCTGAGGGCTACAATCCATGGGGTTGCAAAGAGTCAGACATGACTGAGAGACCTATCACTTTCAAGAATTAAGGTTGTGACAGTAAATATTCATAGACAAGGGCATACATTTTATATAAATTAACATATTTTGAGTTGGGCTATAAAGAAGGCTGAGTGCTGAAGAACTGATGCTTTTGAACTGTGGGTTGCAAAGAGTCAGACATGACTGAGAGACCTATCACTTTCAAGAATTAAGGTTGTGACAGTAAATATTCATAGACAAGGGCATACATTTTATATAAATTAACATATTTTGAGTTGGGCTATAAAGAAGGCTGAGTGCTGAAGAACTGATGCTTTTGAACTGTAGTATTGGAGAAGACTCTTCAGAGTCTCTTGGACTGCAAGGAGATCAACCCAGTCAATCCTAAAGGAAATCAGTCCTGATTATTCATTGGAAAGACTGATGCTGAGCCTGAAGCTCCAGTACTTTGGCCACCTGATGAAAACAGCTGACTCATTAGAAAAGATCCTGATGCTAGGAAAGACTGAGGGTAGGAGGAGAAGGGGATGACAGAGGGTGAGATGGTTGGACACCGTCACTGACTCAATGGTCTTGAGTTTGAGTAAGCTCCAGGAGATGGTGAAGCACAGAGAAACCTGGCGTGCTGCAGTCTATGGGGTCACAAAGAGTTGGAAACAACTGAGCAACTTCACTTTCACTTTTCACTTTCATGCATTGGAGGAGGAAATGGCAGACCACTCCAGTGTTCTTGCCTGGAGAATCCCAGGGACGGGGGAGCCTGGTGGGCTGCCGTCTATGGGGTCACACAGAGTCGGACACGACTGAAGCGACTTAGCAGCAGCAGCAGCAGCAGAGCGACTAAATGACAACAACCCTTTCGGTACAGCCAGGTATGGCTGAGAGGAGCATACGGCCAAATAATTTCCTGTCATAAATTTAATTTTAATCACTTAAAATTTTTATTACACCTCATTTTTTTCCTAGTGTCTTTTCTTCTACTGATAATTTGATTCTTCTTTTTTTTTTTAATTAAAAACTTTAATTGGAGATTAGTTGCTCTACAATATTGTGTTAGTTTTTGCCATACATCAACATGAATCCACCATAGATATCCACTTGTCCCCTCCCTGTTGAACTTTCCTCCCACCTCCTGCTCCACCCTACCCCTCTGGGCTGTCACAGATCTCTGGGTTTGAGCTCCCAGCATTATACAGCAAATTCTCACTGGCTATCTGTTTTACATATGGTAATGTGGATGTCTCAGTGTTACTCTTTCAATTTGTCCCTCCCTCTCCTTCCCCTACTCTGTCCACAAGTCTGTATTCTATGTCTGTGTCTCCATTGCTGCCCTGCAAACAGGTTCATCAGTACCATCTTTCTTGATTCCATATATATGCATTAACATATGATATTTGTGTTTCTCTTTCTGACTTACTTCCCTCTGTGTAGTAGGTACTAGGTTCATCCACCTCATTAGAACTGACTCAGATGTGTTCAAATATGGCTGAGTAATGTTCCATTGTATGGTCATTTGATTCTTAAAAGAACACTTTAGAAAAAGTATTATCTTCCTTATATATACTAGGAAACTGAAGAACAGATATAAATGACCTTGAAAGAAATACAGCAATCAAAAAGTAAGAAATTTAAAAAAAAAAACAAAGAAAAAGGGAAAGAAAAGGAATTGAAAAGAAATTGAAAAGGAAAGGGGAAGGTGGGGACAAAACTGACTAAGATGAGACACAGATTCCTCTGTCTTACTATTTTACATATAAGTATGTAATTTAATATTAAGATATTTGAAATATTTCCCTTTTGTTGGCCCAGATGAATATTCAGTCTCTCTAAAATGAATTCATACTTGTATATTTAGTATTGCTGATTTATAAAACTAGAATTTTATTAGGTTAAAAAAGCTTTCTACTGACAAGATTAGTCAAATCTTCTTTACAAAGTACTCCTTTCCTAGGTGGAAAATCAAATGGGAAATAGTAAATTGTCCAGAACAAAAAGATACCTCACCCAGCCTATAGCAGGACTTGGAGAATTAGCTTAGGTTCCCTTCAAGGGACTATTTTCCAGTGGCCACAGAAATAACAGAATTTTTAAACTGGATTCTCCAATTTTAGCCTCTTTTCCCACCAATATGGCCTACCCAGCATTGCTACAGCACCAATTAAGGCACTCTTCTAGAAACTTGCGGTAGTGCAAATGGAAAATAGTAAATTGTCCAGAACAAAAAGATAACTCACCCAGCCTATAGCAGGACTTGGAGAATTATCTTAGGTTCCCTTCAAGGGACTCCTTTCCAGTGGCCACAGAAATAACAGAATTTTTAAACTGGATTCTCCAATTTTAGCCTCTTTCCCCACCAATATGGCCTACCCAGCATTGCTACAGCACCAATTAAGCCACTCTTCTAGAAACTTGCAGTAGAATCTAAGCAACAATGATTTCAGCTCATCTGTCTTGCCATTCTCATCAGTGGGATGAATTGGAGGGCAGAAAAGGTAAAGTACTCGGGACATGGGATGGTCTTACTATCAGGTTCAGTCAACTCCTGGGACATTAAAACCTTGGCACTGATAGTGAGGTCAGTTGGACATGTAACCAATTATAATAGTACCCAAAAGAGTGCTTATGTGTAGCTCAAATTTCTTTCTGTTGAAAGAGTATGAAAGATTTCTTGAAAATTACTAAACAGATATTCTGAAAACAGCCAATACATGTTAGTTCACATATAAAATTGTGAAATTCAAAGCAGAGAAAGTTTGCAATTTTACAATTTTCTGGCACCTTCAAAAGAAGTTGGCAAAAAATAAAGTAATATGAAAATTTTTTTAATAATTTTTTAAAAACTGAGGGAAAACCAGTTGAAAAAAAAAAAGAGAGAAGTTTTAAATAGCTCTGTATAAGATAGAAGAGAGATAAGGAGAGAGGGTTACTAGAGCAGATACCTGACAACCCAGGGCCAGTAGATCAGCAGGAGCAGCTAAGGGAAGTATTGAGAAAGAGATGAAGTGGCTGGTGAAAAAGAGGAACTTCAGAGGGAGGAGAGATATAGCTAAAGAGGATTTTCATGAGGATTTCAAGCATCATATGTATTATAACCCTCCTCTTCTTTTCCCATTAGTCTTCAATAAAGAATCCAACTCTCTAAAGACTTAGGGAGTTGGTTTTTCTTTAAGGACTCATGAAGGTGCTGAGCTGGGCTCTACCAAACAGGTTCAGAATGTAAATCCCCTTGAAGCATAGCTATGTCTTCATCAAACAACTAGTACACAGTGAACTCGCAGCAGGCTCTGGTCGCAGTGTCAGTTCTTCCTTGGAAAGAAACTGGCAGTCACCGGATTCAGTGGCTCAGTAACCAGCAATAACTTGATTCAGATTGAATTTTCTGCCTACATGTTCTACTGTTTTGTCCAGCAAAACCTATGCTGCAACTTGTTTTGGAAACTTAGGGTGAAGTATCAGTCCTTACCTGGTTACTTGCCCATAGCCCAGTACATATATATATATACGAAAGTCTGTATGGAAATTGCTGACTGACTACAGACAGGATGATCTTCATGTTGCCATCTCTGTAAGATCAATGATGTTCTATTCTGGTACTCACATGGCTTAAAAAAGATAGGGGTGGGGTGGTATAAATAGGGGGTATAACCCTATTATGATAAAAATTGTTGCTTCTTACTTCACACGGTATCTGAAAATAGATTGCTCTACACTGACATTCAGTTCAGTTCAGGTCAGTTGTTTAGCCATGTCCCTAGCCCTGTGGACTGCAGCAGGCCAGGCTTTCCTTTTATACCCCCTATTATGATAAAAATTGTTGCTTCTTACTTCACACGGTATCTGAAAATAGATTGCTCTACATTGACATTCAGTTCAGTTCAGGTCAGTTGTTTAGCCATGTTCCTAGCCCTATGGACTGCAGCAGGCCAGGCTTTCCTGTCTATCACCATCTCCCAGAGTTTACCCAATCTCATGTGCATTGAGTTGGTGATGCTATCCAACCATCTCATTCTCTGTCATCTCCTTCTCATCCCACCTTCGATCTTTCCCAGCATCAGGTCTTTTCAAATGAGTCAGTTCTTCACATCAAGTGGCCAAAGTATTGGAGTTTCAGCTTCAACACCAGTCCTTCCAATGAATATTCAGGACTGATTTCCTTTCAGATGGATTAGTTGAATCTCCTTTCAGTCCAAGGGACTCTCAAGAGTCTTCTCCAACCTCACAGTTCAAAATCATTAATTCTTAGGCACTCAGCTTTCCTTATAGTCCAACTCTCACATCCATACATGACTACTAGAAAAACCATAGTCTTGACTAGATGGACCTTTGTTGACAAAGTAATGTCTCTGCTTTTTAATATGCTATCTAGGTTGGTCATAACCCTCCTTCCAAGGAGTAAACGTCTTTTAATTTCATGGCTGCAGTTACCATCAGCAGTGATTTTGGAGCCCCCAAAAATAAAGTCTGCCCCTGTTTCCATTTTTTCCCCATCTATTTGCCATGAAGTGATGGGACCAGATACCATGATCTTAGTTTTCTGACTGTTGAGCTTTAAGCCAACTTTTTCACTCTCATCAAGAGGCTTTTGAGTTCTTCATCATTTTCTGCTATAGGGTGGTGTCATATGCATATCTGAGGTTATTGATACTTTTCCCAGTGATCTTGATTCCAGCTTGTGTTTAATCCAATCCAGCATTTCTCATGATGTACTCTGCATATGAGTTAAATAAGCAGGATGACAATACACAGCCTTGACATACTCCTTTCCCAATTTGGAACCAGTCTGTTGTTTCATGTCCAGTTCTAACTGTTGCTTCCTGACCTGCATACAGATTTCTCAGGAGGCAGGTCAGGTGGTCTGATATTTCTGTTTCTTTCAGAATTTTCCAGTTTATTGTGATTCACAATCAAAGGCTTTGGCATAGTCAATAAAGCAGAAATAGATGTTCTTCTGGAACTCTCTTGCCTTTTCCATGATCCAGTGGATGTTAGCAATTTGATCTC
>SJYX01011643.1:0-75978 GCA_006410675.1 Oreotragus oreotragus
TATAAGTTAAATAAGCAAAGTGACAATATACAGCCTTGACGTACTCCTTTTCCTATTTGGAACCAGTCTTGTTCTGTGTCCAGTTCTAACTTTTGCTTCCTGACCTGCATACAGGTTTCTCAAGAGCAGGTCAGGTGGTCTGGTCTCCTTCAGATATTCTCCCCTTGATTGAAATTTGTTTATCCAGCTTTCAAGGATGTTGCAAATTTAAGCGAGCTCTGAGAAAGAAGGAGAATAATTGGAAGTAGGTTTTCAGTAACTGTTAGTATGTTATGGTAAGGGGCAATAAGACATAATTCTGAGTTCCTTTTTACTGAACTGCTAAGGGACTCGTTTCTTCCATCTTTAGACTAAAGCAGAGTAAATAATCATAAAATGTTGTGTAGCCACTAGTCACCAAAGACGGCCTCCTGCAAGCTTCGCCTTTCATACATACGTTGTTTCTTAGGATGAGATGAAGAGTTTTACCCATGCCTCCCACCATTCCTGCTCTCAAAATCTGAGCAGGCTTTGTGACTAGCTTTAATAAGAATGTTCTGGAACTTCTATGGTACCCCAGGCTTTAAAACTGTTAGCTTTCACAGTGTGCTTCTTATCTAGCTACCATGCTATGAAAACCACAGGGCTCAGAGAAGAGTCCTGAGACAGGCCCAGTTGAGCTCTCAACTGACAGCACTGAGTACCAACCAGGGCAGTGGGCCATCTTGAATGTTCCAATCCAGTAGCACCCACAAATTATGATAGTCTTAATTGGTGTCATATGTGGCAGAGAATTGCCCAGATAAATCTAGTCAACCCAAAGAAACGTTAAAATAACATGACTGTTTGGGAATAAATTCCACTAAATTTTAGAACAACTTTGTGTCAACAGAAAATCAGATCAGTCAACTCAATGCTTCTTTAATTAAAAGTGTTAGGAGTCAGTTAAAACCAATAGTTTGTCAAATGAAAAACTTTTGTTGACCTTATATAATCTAAGGTTGCAAGGGTGCACACTGTGTCCCAGGGCATTTCACAGGCAATGTCTCATGGGACCTTATAAGGTAGTACTCTGATTTTACCTACTATGAAATGTGGGAGCAAGCTCAAGGCAGTTTCATGGTTTAGTCATCTTTACTGACTGCTCAGTGATAAAGCCAGCATTTGCTCTCAGGCAATCTTAACTCCAAAGCCTACTTTTTAAACTTAAAAACAGTTTTATAGCAGAAAAGGGATTTTTATGAAAAAGAGGTGGGGTGTCATAATCAGAACTGGGTAAGGTTAGACACCAGGTTTGGAAGCTATACAGCCAAGAACCTCACCTAAAAGCCTGCGCTAGATGTGGTCCAGTGAAAACAGCAGCAGGCACAGTCACTGCAGCTTGCATTTCTGACACAGGGACGCTGCACAGGGTCTAGACACTGGCACCAAACCTGTGGCTCCAGGACATTGGCAGTAGCTGGCTCCTCTGCTCCAACGTGAGCCAGAATGGAGAAAGTCATTACCTAAGAGTCAGAGCTCTGGGCTGAGTACTTCTAATAAACATGGCCTGGGTCATGTTCCCATGCTGGTCAGAGGCGGCTGGGAGAGCAAATACTTTGTCATTCAATGAATTTTTCTAAGCTTCTACTATGAGACAGGCACTTCTAGATGCCAGGGAAACAAAAGCACAAGTAGTATAGGTCAGCCTTTCCTCTAAAGAAAGTCATTACCTAAGAGTCAGAGCTCTGGGCTGAGTACTTCTAATAAACATGGCCTGGGTCATGTTCCCATGCTGGTCAGAGGCGGCTGGGAGAGCAAATACTTTGTCATTCAATGAATTTTTCTAAGCTTCTACTATGAGACAGGCACTTCTAGATGCCAGGGAAACAAAAGCACAAGTAGTATAGGTCAGCCTTTCCTCTACTCATGAAAGTTTCTATTCTAGAAAGGGGCAGACAGACAATAAGCAAATAAACAAGCAGAACATAAAATGTGTCAAATGGTGAGGAGTGCTATGAAAAATAACTAAATAAAGCCAGGGGCCGGGGATTAAGACCTGTTACGGGTTCTGGGCGGTCCTTCTGGATAAGGTAAGAACATTTGAGCAGAGACCCAAATGATGTGCAGAAACTGCATCTTCAGCTTGTGTGTGCAGCTTGTGTGTATGTGTGTGTACCCACATTTTAAGTAAGACCCTGCCTCCATTTCCCACCCATTGTGAGGCTACCGTTATTCTGTCCTTCAAGCTCTGTGAGGTACAGGAGAAGTTCTGGGACAAGTTTTCTATGCCCAGAGAAATGGTAGAACAGACCCTTGGAGGTCTAGTCTTAACTCTGCAATGACTGGCTACCTGGCTGTGCATGTAAGAATCTGGGGGAAATTTTAGTGGGAAAGAGACAAGACTAATGAAAGAGGGTGATTCTGAGATGAGACATACGTAGGCACTTGCTTCCATAAGTTATGATTCTAGAGACATGTGTCACAAGACAGTGACTTCTAAACTTCTTTGTGTATCCACAGTGGTAAAAATCTTGTGCCTCCCCCATAAGTCTTTATATTTATTTTAAATTACATACATGTACTATTGATTAGTATAGTATATATATTTAAAACGTGCACAAAGTAGAAATAAAATGTTTTAAAAATGAAAAACAGTATTTTGAAAACATTTTATTGTATTTATTAACAGTAAAAAACAAAGTCCTAATTTCTCTCAGTAAAGAAAGATGAACATACTTTATTGAAAATGCAGTGTAATACAATACGTTTTATTATTTTGAAAATCTTGGTCTAACACATTTGGGGCAACAAGATGACACAGTGATGAACATTTCTAAACATCCATTTTCAAATTTCTCTCTTCATTGCATGAGTTTCTTTTAAAAAGGCAGTCACTTACAGTTTTAAAAAATTACTTTTAACTTAAAGGGAACCTTTAAATATGTTCATTTCTTTCAGAAGATCAGCTAGGCAGTTGTATCCATCAGGGATGAATCAGAAAAAGAGAAACCACTGCAGGCTTTTCAAGCAGAAAGCAGTCGAGTGCAGGGCATTGAGATGCCCAATGGCGCTATTAGAGGACCCGCAGGAGTCAGGGGAAGTCGCCACTCACATTCAGCAGTTCAGAGTATTGGGAGGTTGCTGCTCTTACATAGGTCGGAAAATACAGGGAACCCCCCCAGTGCTGATCTGAGCTGCTCCCCTGCCCCCAAGTACTCATACAGGAGCTGACAAGAGATTACCTGTGAGCTGCAGAGAACTTTTAAGTCTCCCACAAACAGCCCATTTTGCTAGGCGCTGCCGCTTTTCCCTCCCATCTACAAAATACCCTATGAATACATCTGGCAGAAAGAAATCACATCCAGAACCTCGAAGGCAAGGAGTTTGGGAAATGTTTCCATAATTCTAATCCCTGTGATACATAAAAGGATGTAGGAATGAATGCTGGCTGCCAAAAACCAGGCTGTAGCCCACACAGCAGCATACTCCTGAGCCGCTTGTCCTCACAGAAAGGGATAGCAAGTGAGAAACACTCGCCCCTTTCGTAAAAGAAAAATAGGTAAATTTTAAGTTAGACGGCTCTTGTAAATCCTTTCCAGCAAGCTAATCACTGCATCAGTGTAGCTTACGTTATGTACTCTACTTCCCATTTCATAGTAGTTTCTGCTTTTTAAAGGTCTTACTTTTAAACATTAACCTTACCAATAACATCCTGTAGCATATAGACTGCAGTATATTATAACACTCAGAAGCAAAGGTAACTATTAACCAGCAAGCCAGACTTGCTGGATGTAAGCAGAATGCAATTTATCCCTCCCACCACTGCTGCTCATGGACTTCTTCCTCTGGCATGAAATCCTAGGTGGTTCGCATAGCTTTTGCAGGGAATAACAGGCAATTGGTTTTTTTTTTTTTTCTCCCCCCAACCCCCAACCCCGCTTTGGTTTTTTTTTAAAAGTTCAACCTGTTTAACATTAAAACTCCAAACTTGTTTCCATAAAACTTCTCCCCGTTGTCAGCTGAGGCTGCCACAGGCTGAGATGAGCAGTTAGGACTGCAGGATGCAGCCTACTTTCTCTGGCTCTTCAAATGTAACCTCTTCCTGGAACAAGCTGGATTTGCATAAACAGAAAGCAACGTTGTTTTCTCAGGAGCGCCCCTACACCAGGAGTGCCCCTACACACTTGCTGTAATGATCTGTTATGCTTGGATGAAATTCACGGCTTTTTTTATTTTAGGTGACAAACAGGTTAAAGGGTTACCATTTTAAAAACAGTCTTTTTTTTAGGTATGAACCAGTCTCATCCAGTATCAGATCAAAACTGCAAATGCCAGTTTTGATTTAACGTTTCTCTCCTCCCCCAGCCTGGAAATGTGAAGAGAAGGGGTATCAGGGGCAGTGTCATTTCTGTCTCTCACTCCCTCTTGCCTCCTTGCTGGCTGCTGTTCCAGCAGCAGTTGCAGCAAGGGAGAGAAGAGATGAGGGTTTTTTTCCTTGGTAGAGAGATAAGCTGGTGTTCATGACCTCTAGGAGCAGCAGATTCCAGCGTTGCTTCTTTTTTTAAAGCTCAATAGTTTCTCTTTCTCTGGGGATCTCTCAGCTGCCATCCCTTGCGGGCCATGTCCTCTAGTCACTCAGGATGTCTGCACCAGCCGCTTAGTTTCCAGGATCCGCCCCTCCACTGAAGTCATTTCATACATCCAAGTGTTCCCTTTGGCTGGGTTCCTTCTTAAAATGAGCAAATCTGATTCCCTTTCTTGAGAACCACATCAGATTCACAGGTACTCGGGAACTTGGGCATGCAGTCATGCCACACTCCCCATGCAGCCTCCTCTCCTCTTCTGTCTTCTCCAGGAGCTCGGCACCCACTCCTCACTTGTCTTTAGACTTTAAGGAGTGAGTCAGGCTCCTACGTCCCTCAGATTCCACCAGAGATGGGTCAAGCCCTCCAAACAGTCCTGTGGAGGGGCATGAGTTGAGGAGGAAGCACCCCGACCCTCTCCTGCTTGGGCAGCAGAAGGGAAACGTCCAGCATACTGAATCTTCTCACATTCTCTCGCGGAGCCTGGAGGCAGGTGCCAAGCCGGCTCATCCGTCCCAGCACTGAGGTAGTGCGTCCCAGGATCCTCTTCACAGTCTCTCAGCACGTGGCGCACAGGTAATCTAGTTCCCTTTCCCTTTAGAATGTGGATGGATGTGGCACCTACTGTTTTGTTCTCGGCCTTTGGGGTTTCTGGTGAAACTGACAGAGAGAGTCCCACTTTAGTAAATGAAGGTACCATTTTCAGACCTTCCTTATGGAACCCCCATTCTTTCATCAGGATGCCTGAGGCACTGCAGGCAACACGGCTAGTGAACTGGACTGCCTGAATGTACGGTTAATACAGAACTATTAATATGTTTTTTCGTTTTAGTGACTAAGTCATGTCCGACTCTTTTGTGACCCCATGGACTGTTGCCCACCAGGCTTCTCTATCCATGGGGTTTCCCAGCAAGAATATTGAAGTGGGGATTGCCATTCCCTTCTCCAGGGGATCTTCCTGACTGAGAAATTGGACCCGTGTCTCCTGCATTGCAGGCGGTTTCTTTGCCCTTACATATTAAGTATAATCTTATTGATTTGTTAAATTTCAATATTATATATGTTTATGGGGCTTCCCAGGTGGCGCAGTGATAAAGAATCCCCCTGCCAATGCAGGAGAGGCAAAAGGTGTGGGTTAAATCCCTGCATCAGGAAGATGCCCTGAAGAAGGAAATGGCAACCCACTCCAGTATTCCTCCCTGGAGACTCCCATGGAGAGAGGAACCTGGTGGGCTACAGTCCATGAGGACAGGGACCTTGACCTTAACATATGTTTATATAGAGAGATAGCTATTTTCATGAAAACTATGTATAAGACTCTATTTTCTTGCGATATGAAATCATACCTTTAATCTCTTATCATGAAAACATCATAAAAATATCCTTATAAAAATTCCCCATAAATATAATTTAGAAGGAATTTTATCAACACTTCCTTTATTGTTGGATATTTATGAACTCTTTCTTGATTAAACACAGTGCCGGTGTGAAAATCTTTGTGCAAAGGTATTAGCTGACATTCTGAAATATTTTCTAGAAGTTGAAAATTACTGTAAGACTCTTGTTTTTCACACTGTGGAAGATTAGATGTACAGAGAAATCTCAATATAAGACACCTTAAAGTGCTGGGTGAAATTTCCATACACATAAAAATATTTTTTCAAAGTGTGAATGAGTAAAAGAAGCCACAATAACCAGAAATCAGAAAGAAAGAAAGGGAACAATAAAAGTAGCATTTACCCTGAGGGATAATCCTGGTGGCCTGCTATCCCTGGTGGCCTAGAGTGTGGATTTTAATTTGCCTTAGTGAAAGTCACTTAGTCATGTCTGACTCTTTGGGATGCCATGGACTATATACAGTTCATGGAATTCTCCAGGCCAGAATACTGGAGTGGGTAGCCTTTCCCTTCTCCAAGGGATCTTCCCAACCCAGGAATTGAACCGGGGTCTCTTGTATTGCAGGCAGATTCTTTACCAGCTGAGCCACAAGGGAAGCTCTAATTTGCCTTAGGCAGTCCAAAAAANATTCTCCAGGCCAGAATACTGGAGTGGGTAGCCTTTCCCTTCTCCAAGGGATCTTCCCAACCCAGGAATTGAACCGGGGTCTCTTGTATTGCAGGCAGATTCTTTACCAGCTGAGCCACAAGGGAAGCTCTAATTTGCCTTAGGCAGTCCAAAAAAAAGAGAAAGCCTCAGATCACCTTGGTGGGAGGTCAGATTATCTTGGTGGGAGGTCAGATCACGTTGGTATTCTCCTCAGTGGTGTGCAATTCTTTGGGACCTCACAGACTGCAGCCTGCCAGGCTCCTCTGTCCATGGGATTCTCCAAGCTAGAATGCTGGAGCGGGTTACCATTTCCTTCCTCCAGCGTATCTTCCCGTCCCAGGGATTGAACCTGTATCTCCTGCATTGGCAGGCAATCCTTTACCACAGAGCCATAAGGGAAGCCCGGGTCAGATCATAAACTCCTACAAAATGATGGCACCCCCAACAATTAACCTTATTGCTGGGAATGAAAACAATATCCCTGACCTCACTGAGAAGAGTCTTTTCTGTCTCAGCTAAGAGCTGGGTGGCATGTGAGGAAAAGCTTCTATATAAGAATTCTTAACCACCAGCAGTAACCACTCATATACATCTGTGGCTGGAAAGTCATCCTATCTCTGTGGCCTTGAAATCCTTAAGCTGAACACTTAGTTTGAAGTGGTCTTGGATTGGTAATGTCCCTAGAAACCTGGAAGAAGCAAACTCAAATACTCTTTAGAGGAACACACTTTAAATCCAGGCCTCAAAGAATGCCCAAAGTCAAAGTGCAGGGGTATATTAAAAAAAGAAGAAGAAGAAATCACCAAACACATGCAGAAATAAGCCAGTATAAGCAACCTAGTAGAAAAACTGTAGGATTGGACTACAGTTGGTTCAAGATCTGACTCGGGTGTCTAGAACTTTGTGGGTCTGATGCTCCCAACCCACTAAGCACATGCTAGGGCCCTGACCTTGGCCTCTCTCTTTAGTACACTTCACCAGCTAAAAATGCTGCTAAACCCAGGATAAAATAAGCTCACACATGAAAATGAGATATTTGAGGAGTATTATCACAACAGAGAGGCAATAAACACAACATACCATGCTAGACAAACCAGAATGGAACAACACTGATCAAAAACTTAAGCATAATAAAAGCCCTCACAAACAGGATAAGAGTAAGAAATAAGCAATTATGTAGAACTAAATGGAAATATATATGAAATATATAATAGCTGAACAAACCCAATACAGTGGATAAAAACAATGGCTACCTAGCTGAAAATTGAATAATAATCTATATCAGCTCAAGGAATTTTCTTAGAAGGTATTGGAAAGAGATGGAAAATATGAAAGAAACATTTAAGAAATAATAATAAGTCAATATCTGAACAATATGAATCCCAACCAGAAAGAGAGAAAATGGATTTAGGGAAGAGATACTTAAATCATAAGTAAGAACTTTCAAAAATTAAAGATAAAAAGGACTCCAAAGGTCTCATAGAGCACCAAATAGAAAAATTATGGAAAAATAAAAATTCTGACATATTACAGGATATTTAAGAACACAAGAGGGAGGGGATATGTGTATACTCATGGCTGGTTCCCATTGTTGGACAGCAGAAACCAACACAACATCGTAAAGGAATTATTCTCCAATTAAAAATAAAAGTTTTTAAAAAGACAAAATGCTAAAAGCTTCTGGAGAAAAGAAGCAGAAAGCTCACAAAAGCATAAGAATTAGATTTATACTAGTCTTCCTAAAAAATACAATGGAAACAAGAAAACTGGTGAAGTTATATATTCTAAGTGAATACAGAATATATTTTCCTGAGGAAAATAACCTAAGAGTATTATATCCAGCTAAACTATTACTTAAATGTAAGGACAGAAAGATGACATATTCAGACATACAAGGCCCTAGAAAATTTACAGCACAAAAAGTCTCTTTGAAAGCCCTCCTGCTTAAGTGAAATGAGTCAGAGAAAGACAAAAACTGTATAATACCACTTACATATGGAATTTAAAATACACAGCAAACTTGTGAATATCATGAGGAAGCAGACTCAACAGATACAGAGAACAAACTAGTGGTTCCCAGTGGGGAGAGGGAAGTGGGTAGAGTACAAACTTAGGTATAAAATAAGCTACGAGGATATACTCTACAACATGGGGAAGAAAGTCAATATTTTATAATAAATGGAATATAACCTTCAAAAATTATGAATCACGATATTATATACTATAATACAATATTTTACATCAGCTGGGAATGTAAAATGGTCCAGCTACTGTGGCAAACAGTTTGATGTTTCCTCAAAAAAATTACACATAAAGTTACCATATGACCCAGGAATACCATTCCTTGGTATATATACAAAAGAACTGAAGACATATATTCCACAAAAGCTTGTACACAAATGTTCATAGCAGTATTATTCATGATATTAAAAAAGTGGAAACAGCCCAAGTATCTATACTAATAAATGGATATATAAAAGTATAATATACTCATACAACAAAATACTATTCAGGATATAGATAGCTTAGATATTAAATTTAATATCAGGGCAAAAATATATCATAAAGATAAGTGACATTATATATTGTTGAAAAGAAAAATATATAAAAAAGATATAGCCAAAACAAATACAACAAACTATACTTCAATTGAAAAAAAAAAGAAAAAATAGATATAACCATAATGAACATATATTCACTCAATATATGCCAAGACCGAANTAGATAGCTTAGATATTAAATTTAATATCAGGGCAAAAATATATCATAAAGATAAGTGACATTATATATTGTTGAAAAGAAAAATATATAAAAAAGATATAGCCAAAACAAATACAACAAACTATACTTCAATTGAAAAAAAAAAGAAAAAATAGATATAACCATAATGAACATATATTCACTCAATATATGCCAAGACCGAAGGAAAAGGAAGAAGATGCACATAAAAACAGCGAATGAGAGCAGGAAAACAAATGCAGATGCAACAGAGATTATATATTAAAAGTATTTTTTAATAAAAATATTTTTAATACACTTCTAAGAAATTGTCTACAAGTGGACTGATCATATATAGGTGCTATAGGACAAGCAATTGACATAATTCAACTCATACTTAACAAGATTTCCAGAAAACCAGGAATATAATTTTAACTTCATAAAAACTATATACCAAAAATATAGAATAAATGCTATACTTAGAAAATTTTCCCATTAAAATAAGAAACAAAGATGGGAACCCTGGCTGCCCAGTGGCTAGGACTTGGCACTTTCACTACGTGGACCCAGGTTCAATACCTGATGAGGGAACAAAGATCCTACAAGCCACATGGCATGATCCAAAAAAAAAAGTGAAAAAATTGGAAGAGGAAATTAACCTGCCATTATTTGTAATATGATCAACTCAGTTAAAAAATTAATAATCAGACAAGTAACTAGAAGAGAATAAAGCTGCTGGATACTAACTCAATTTGTGAAATCAAAAGCATTGATCCCAAGAAAACCACTAGAAAATATGAGATTAACATAACCATTTGTGAAAACAACAAATCTAAAGTACCTAGAAATCAATACATGAACAATACCTTTACAGAGAAAATTTAAAAGCTTTACTAGAAGACATGAAAGAGGATTTTTAAAAATGAAGAACAAGAAGCAAAACTAAGGGTGGGTACCTTTGGGATAGAGGGAGTGGGGGAGTAGAAAGGAAGGATAAACCAAATTTATCATAAAATGAGGAAACAAGAGCTTCTATTAAGAGATGAAAACCATGTGCTATGGATTAAGGCACACAGTTAATGCACTGCTTCGCATTTGTGGTACAAAAAGCAGAAATGAACCATATACAACACACACTGACACACAGTTTGAAAATGCAGCAGCAAACTATGATGGGAGAGGCAGTAGTTGTCAGAGGGTTACGTGTGAAATGTGACATTTTTGAGTGCAAGGGCAGAGACAGGTGAAACTGCATCACTGGATAAAGCTTTATTTCTCCTCATGGCTTTACTTCAATACAAGCGGAGAAAGTGGAAGTGGTGATTTGGACTCCAATCAGTGTGGACGGTGAGAAGCTATGACAAAACTAGACAGTATATTAAAAAGCAGAGACACCACTTTGCTGACAAAAGGTCTGTAGAGTCAAACCTAGTTTTTCCAGTAGTCATGTATGGATGTGAGAGTTGGACAATAAAGAAAGCTAAGCGCCGAAGAATTGATGCTTTTGAATTGTGACGCTGGAGAAGACTCTTGAGAGTCCCTTGGATAGCAAGATCAAACTAGTCAATCCTAAAGGAAATCAACCCTGAAATTTCACTGGAAGAACGGATGCTGAAGCTCCAATACTTTGGCCACCTGATGGGAAGAGGCAACTCGTTGGAAAAGACCCTGATCCTGGGAAAGACTGAAGGCAAAAGGAGAAGGGGGTGGCAGAGGATGAGATAGATAACATCACTGACTCAATAGACATGAATTTGAGCAAAATCTGGGAGACAGTGAAGGATAGAGGAGCCTGGCATGCTGCAGTCCATGGGGTTGCAAAGAGGGTGACACGACTTAGCAACTGAAGAGCAACAAAGCTAGGTTTACCTCTAGACTGCTCATCGCATGAACCGAAAGACTCCCTTAATTGTTTTGCTTAACAGGCGTTTAGAGCAGTCTCCCTTTACTTTATATGCCAAGGGATTGACACTTGTGATGGAAGAATTTTAACTGGTATTTATCCACTCCTGTACTTTTAAATATATATATATTTTAAGATTTTCAAAAGTACTGGTTTCACTTATATATTTGGGAAAATTAGAGCAAGAGGAAGCATGAATTTACGCGGAGGAAAAAAAAAGAGGCAGAAGAGACAGAATAATAGCAGCCACCCTGTATTAGTTCTCATGTGCTAGGCACTATCCTAGGTGCTTCCCTTACTTTATCTCTTAATTCAACAACAAAACCCACCACTGGGAATTATCTCTGCAGAAATGAGGAGGCTGAACGGAAAGCCACATGTTGTCTGAAGTGCCACCTTCATGAAGGGGACCTCAGCCTGTTCTGCACGCTGTGCCACACTAGTACAGAAACGATAGTGGGGAAATAGCGAAGGGACAGACACAGGGACACAAACGAGGTAAATACACACAGAGACAGAAAAAAACCAAGCCACATCAGGGCACCTTCCGATGAGGAAGAACCATCATACGAGCCGACACCTGTCACTGCCCTTTGAAAAGCTCGTGATCTCACCTGCAATGTAATGCAATCCTTCAAGCACCCAGTGTCAGCTCTTCTGCTTTTACTTCCAATTTTCAAAACTCTTAAAAAAATATTTTCTCAAGTATTCCTCAAAGCTTTACATGGATATGAAGCGATGTCGCAGATTCCAGACACTGAGCTTCAAATCTGGAATGTCTGTCCTTATTATCCATTACAAAACAAACCTGTGACTGCGGTTTGGTTATGCATACAGACACCAAATACCTAAAGGATAGCACAATTTGACCTGTAATAGTTATCTAACCGCTCATCAATAACTGTGGTATAACTATGGAATACTATATGAACTGTCAACAAGTAAAGACAGATCTCTATGTACTGACATGGAATAACCTCCAAGATAATGTTAAAAAGTTGGATACATATTTATACTTTTAACTGGAGAAGTTGGTAGCAGTGGTTGGTCTGGGGGAGGAAAAGGGGTACAATGGGTAGCAAAGATGTTTTGCATTCACTGTCAATCATGTATTTGGTATTTTTTTCTTTTACCCAAGTGCAAGAATAATCTTTCCCCCTAAAATCTTTATATCAAGCAGTTCAGTTGTGTCTTCCCTCTAAACCAGATCCTATTTTGGGGTCTGAGTGGAAGAAATAAATTATTTATTTCCCTTTTCCCAGTGATGAGATAGCAAAAGGCTTCTTCCCATTTTGCCCCCTTTTCTCCAACTTAGCCCACCTCTTTGTTTCTTTACAAAACTCCCAAACCAAAAAACTTATTCATGGTATCCACGTTCATTGAAGATCCATTTATGTAAAAAGATTTAAAAAAGCATTTATCTCACCACTCTTTGTATTTTGAAATGTATGTCCATGTTTTTTTCCTTTCTTTCTGTGCATATATGTGCATTAACACTTATAACTGCCCTTTTATTTATTAATAATACATGGACATCTTGATCATTTCTTATTTTAAAACAATTTTATTTAGTAGTGTGACTTTATTCACTCAACCAATCCCCTCCAGCACATTAGGCTGTTTCAAAATTTTACTGTTATGAGCAACACAGATGAACACCCTTGTATGAGTCCCTTTTGTACAGAAACCTTTGTACAAGTCCCTTTTCCCCTTAGAATATGTTTGTAAAAACAAAGTTAACTTCTGCCTTTGAGCTCCATCTATAGTTGTCACTTTTCCTAACTAGCCACAGACACTTTTTTGCACTAAAACTAAGGTTGGAAATGATTTCTTGACTACATGGACAAGTATAAAACACACTTGCTGCTTCAGTTTCCTATACTCCTGTGAACCAACCCCTCTAGACATCTGTCCCTCATTCAATTCAGCCTCAGAAAACAGGCTGCATCTCTTGTTTACTTCTTGGCTCTATACTGACTTGGTTATTCTGAAATCCTTAACTCCTTGGGCCATGTTTTTTCTTCTTAAAAACTTCAAACACACACACACACACACACACACACACACACACATATATATATATATACCCCCCCATATAATCAATAATAAAACAGAACTAGTATAAATGATGATAAAAGCTAACATTTATCTAGTACTCACTATGAGTCACTGTGCTAAGTGCTTCACATGCCTTATATATAATTTAATGTTAATCAGTTACATGAAAAAAAGTATTCCACAGTCAAAGGAGCTTGAGGAAATTATGGCTTTAAAAAATCCTGTTTAACAATGGCAGTTTTAATACGTTAATCCACATTTGCAAGATGGTAGTCAGATTACTTAGCTACAAATTTGAGGGGCTGTTACTCCCAAAAACACACTTTTGCAAAACTGGCCTTAAATATTACCAGTTTTTCGTAAAAGCACTTGCAGCTTACCCTCTCCTGCCTAAGGACTATGTCTTTAAACTTCTTCATCTTAATGACAGTGCACTGAAAATACACTTAAGTACCAGGACTGTTTATATTTGAGGGCATATGTTCTTTTCTGTATCTTTCACACACATATACACTTATAAATGATGAAACTGTTCGATTTCTCTCACAAATTGCTATCTTTTCACCCTCTTTCCCACTCCTTACCTGGATTTCTAAGGTTAAATTCTTTCTTTCACGCCAATATTTTCCCTAAAGAAGTCCTCTACAAGTAAGACTAAAAGATGCTCACCTGTGCAACTAGGCGAGCATCCTGTATCTACAACTGCAAGCCCTGACCACAGGCGAGCATCCTGTCTACAGCTGCAAGCCCTGACCTGGAGGCAGGCACACACAGGCACACACCCTCTAATCTGAAGGGAGAACCTAGTAGGCCTGCATTCCAGGACTCCCACAGTCTGGCTTCCTCTAGTCACCCCAGCACCCATCCCACACCAGCCTGGCCTCCTTCCCGTTTCTTCCTGAGTCTGCTCAGGATGCTCCCTTTTTCCTCCTTCCCAGTCAAATCCCATTTATCCGTGGAGGCCCAGTTCAAATGTCATCAACCTGACAAGGTCTCCTCAGATCTTTCCAGCCCATTTTCTCCCCTGCTCTGAACTCAAGTGGCAGGTGGCCATGGACCACCTTTGTGACACATTTTGAACTGTAACTTGTCATATGATTGCAGATTCTTTGTAAATACATGGAGGGTAGGGCCTATGCCCGGATTTCTGTATCGCATAGCACCCAGCACAGTGTGATACAAGCAAGAGATACTCTAGCACCACTGAAAGAATGAGATATTAAAATTCAGATTAACTCAATGATACAACAGACACAAGAATGATATGTACATTCCTCTTTATTTAATACAACAACACATAACACATACAAAACGAAAAAACACTCATGTAAAAGGCCCTGTCGCAAAGGATAGACAGGAAACATCTACACAATCAAATAAGGCTCCTGGTTTAAAACAGGGGTTTGCTTAGCTACACTTGGAATATGAGCAAGGCTGTTGCGAAAAAAAGAAGAAAAAAAAAATCCCTGCACTGAAGGAGTATATATTATCAATGGGACCAATTTACTCAATTCACAGATCCATATCTAGGAATGGTTAAGTCCTCTTATATATCCAAAAGTCATCAGGATTTTATGAAATGTGATTTCTTTGGGGGATTAAAAATTTTTACCTGTCCTCTCTTTTTAGAAAATAGTGACAAGAGCTCTCTAAAAACTAGAGACCAGCAAGCCACCCAAAGTTTGGAAAGCTTTACCATTAAAGTTCAAAAAGTGTGTAGAACTAAGAATTCAAAGGCAAGATGGCAGTGGGAAGAAGAATTTAACTTAGTCATTTCCTGATCGGTCACTAGGAAACACAATGGAAACATCTAGGCTCAGTGCAGGGTTCCGTAGCAGCAGTTTGTCCATATTCCTGCTCTGATTAGAGCCGGAAATTAAACAAGCACCAGTTCATCTCAAAAGAGCCTTATACAAACATACACACCCACACCCATTCACATCTCATCACCACCCCCTTTTATTTAAATTTATTATTATTATTTTTTTACTAAAATAATACAAAAAAGGGAGACAGGTATATTTACAAAAATCCATGGCTGGTACAGTACATAATTTTTAAGACACACTAAATGCTACAATCTTTCAGGTCCTGAGATTATTACAAATATCAACTCAAAGCTGTGTTCAGGTCCAGTTTTAAAGGAGGAAAAAAAATTCCCAAAATATTAAGTCACACATTTATTTAAATTTAAAATACAGCATATCCCTTCAAGTTAGCAAAAACGCACCTCCCTAAAAACAACTGCAATATGGTAGTCAGGGCCTTTCACCCAGAGGAGCAGCAATTTAGGCTCCTTCCTTCAAGATGCATTATAAAACCTGTTGGCATCTATATAAAGCGGGGAGGTGGCTCAAGAAAGAAGATGCTGTGTAACCGGAGGGACATTCCTCTATAGAGTGAACATTCACTATATAAATAAGTCCCATTTTTCCTTATGTTACCAAACAAAAGTCTTTCCTTTATCAAAATTCATACTGCAAGAGTTGGAAATATGTGCTTACCCAGACTAAAAATCAGAATCTTTATTTCCAATCAGTTATAGCAAATCTGTCTGCAGTCCCACGATAATTTTTACAAATGCAAATAAATTTTCTTGCTTGTAATAAACGAGAAAACACTCATCACTTGGTTACCTTGGGAGACTTTGATTAACTTATTTGGGGCACAAAATTTTCACCAGCCAGAGATTTCCTTTCCTTTCCTTTTCAGCTTGCCAGTGTTTAGCAAGCAACAGACAAGGAAGGGCAAGCTCCAAGATTTACATACTCTTAAGAACAATTAGATATTTTTGATACATTCTGTAATATAATTTTTCAATGACAGCCAACAAAAGAGCAGTACAAAGCTTGACTCCCTTCTCTGGAGGCTGGCCAAAAAAATCGTGTGTATGTTGGAAACCTACCTCTACTGGTGCAAGGACCCCTTGCTTATCTACAAGCCTCAGAAGGTCTATGTAATTAATTATATAAGCATAGCCAGGATTTTAAAAGTTGGCCAAACTTGGTCAACTTTCCGACTACCTATTTAAAACAGTAATAACTCTGTCAACTGAGAATAATTTCTCTTTTAATGCCTCTGGCCAAAATTGGGGGTAATTCTTGGTAATTTCACAGGTACAGGAAAGAAAACCCAATATGCTGGCACAGGGCACACTACCCCTGCAAACAGATGAGAGAAGCAAAAAAGGAGGGAAGTTTATAGCCAAAAGAGCATGAAATGTAATGTAGCAGGCTGTCACACAGAATATGCCACTTGGCTAGTCTTGGTTACTGCCAACTCCTAAATGTGCTTGGAGGGTAGATGGAACTGTTAAATTAAAAACAGTATCTCCACGTTATCTACGATAATAGTCACCTTGCTTGTGTTTCAATTAAGTTTCCATTAGTGCTTTGTTAAAAAACATTTTAAAACTAGACAAGATAAAATAGAATTATATTATTATTGGCAAAACAGTAACAAATAATGTAGCAAGAGTTTTCTGAGGAACCTAAAACTGGTACTAAGGATTCATATGGCCTTTCTGACGCAGACCTTTGTAAAGTAGGTTTATTCCAGAGGAATTAATGAAAAGAAGCAAGGCAGACTATTATGTGAAATAAGAGCCCAACAATAATAAAAACAAATAAGAGTTCTCTGTTGAATAACCTTGAAAAGTATCCAGAAGAGGCCATGCAGTGTAGCTACTATTATATTATATAGTAAAGAAATCTATTTTTAACACAAAGGAGAAGAGAAGAAAAAATTCAGGTCACCAGTGATGATTCTAAGTCCTGGACATATAGACCCCCTTAATTATACTACTGAGACTTATTTATTTATTTATTTATTTTTAAAGTATCCTTGACCCGTTTGGGTAACAGTTCGGAAAAGTGTCCAAAATTTAAGTACTAACCTGCTCTAAAATGCACATATGAAAGAAAGTCTGAAAAGCAGAAGTATTACATATTACAGTATGAGGGAATTAAATAAAGATCGCAAATAGCTACTTTCAAGCAAATGGTACTTTGGGAATATCTGAGAAAAATATCAAGTTATTCAAAGGCAGCCTTATTAAAATCCTACCAGTCCCTGTCTGAGTGTGCTGGGATGTAAACAGTCTCCTACAACATGCTTGTAGTCTTTACTTTCAAATTCAGTGGGGACTCAGCGTAGATGACCAACATGAATGAGAAAAGGAGGTGAAAGTTTAACCTTTCCTCCCCAGACTCTTAGCAACTTTTATTCTCATGTAGCCACTGGTTGATGAAATGTTAACTTGAGAGCTCAGACTAGAGAAAAGAAGAATGAAAACTAATGAAAGTGAAAAAAGAATGAGAATCTGACATTAATATTTAATGCCACTTTGTAATGATAGTCTGACCATCTGTTTATTAGCTCCACAAACCTGAACACTGTGCCAGAGAATATAAAACTTTCTCAGAATTGAACACTGGGATGGTTTTATCTTAACAACCCGAAGACACTCCATGATTCTAACTACAGTGTGCACCAGAATCTGTACTTAGTTTTTGAATATAAAGTTCACATTTTAGGACAGATGGACACACAAAATATCTCTATTTTTATGTTTCCATTAATTTTCCCGAGAGGAACAAACACACATTCAACAAAACCCTTATGCCTTATTTCTTTGGGTAGAAGTCTTAATTAACATCTGTTATTTAAAGAATGGAGAAAAGAGGAAGAATGTGGAAAACGTGTATGTTTATCTGCATAGTTGATACTTAGAGGCTACTAACTAAGGCTTTATCTGGAAAACACAACAAAAAACCAAAAAGTGACTTTTAAGGAAAAACATCCTATCACTAGACAGTAAGTGGGCCTCAGCCAGTTCTGGGAATTAACTCAGAGGCTTTATCTACTTGGGCCTTCTCCCAATTCACTCACACTGGATCATTTGTTTCTAATCCCCTGACATTCTCTTTCCTGACCCTGAATATGTGCTACAAAATCTACACACATCTCCTCACAAATGGCGCTCAGCATCTAGTTCTAACAGAGAAGCAGCATCCAATGTTTCCTGTTGTTATTGTTTTAAATGATAAAAGGAAAATTCTATGTATTACTGCTTCATGTACCTGATGGAGAGTAGGATAAAATGACCTTCCTCTTGTCCCTGGAGCTGGGCAAAATACATTTCTTTGTACCCCCACCCTTCCCACGGCTGCCCCAGCTAGGAAGAGGAACCTGCCTCCTCTCTCCCATTTTTCTACAACCTGAGCAGTTGGTGGCTCCAACTCTTTCACGCTGAAGAAGCATAAATCACAAAGGTAGACTGGCTCAAGTGTGCCTGGCAGACCGTGTAGGGCTTGCCCCTTCAGTGCGAAGCTGGATGAGCCTACGGTTACAGGAATAGTACAGTCTCTACGAGGAGGAGACCCCCATTCATTCTTAGAAAGTTAAAAGCTTAGCTGTTCTCATCACTGAATAGTAATGTAAGGAAATTAGGCTGAGAACATGGCAAAGTGAGGCAGATAAAACATTTGGGATCATTAATCAACTCCAGTAACCAATCATTCACACTTTAGCTAGCTTCAGCTCCACAATCTTGGCAAAAAATCACACATGTAATAATACCATAAACAGCTTAAAAAAAAAACTACTTATAATTAGGAAACTTAAGTGTTATTTACCCCCTCCCCTCTTATTAACCTGAAACTAAGCATTTTATCCAACCACAAATATAGTATGTTTAAATAACACATATGTATCTAAATTAGAATTCCAGTGATTTTTTTTTAAACCTAAAAATCATACGGTGCTTTTTATACCCATCATAGGGAAACACTTTTTTAGCCTCTGCAGGAAGATGATAATACTTTTTAAAATTATATAGGACATTTTAGAAAAACTCAAAATATTTTTGAAAAAGTCTCTGATATCCCTGGGAGGTAGGTCAATATTATTATACCCAATTTTCTAATGGGTAATCTGAGGCACAAAGGTTAAACGATATTCCCCCTAAACACAATAATTCAAGAGTAACATGACTAAACTGAGGCCACTTGATAACAGTCTTGCTATCAAGTAACACTGCCAGGAGCCTCTGCTTTCTCCTTTTTGGCCACCAGTCTCCTCGGTTAAAATGAATTTAAAAGGGGGCGTTTATTAGACATATTTATACTGAGTTTTGAGGATTGGTTCAAGGTAGTCTCCCTTCACATGTCACATCTGTTTTCAACAAGAAACAGCTGGACACTAATTACTGATATTATGTTATTTTGCTCAAGGGAGAAACATAACCATTAAATCATATTAAGCCAAATGTAATTATTTGGCTAATGAGAAAACTGAAGCTCCCTCAAGAATGCCATGGGTTATATGAGTGTTTCCCTCCATATCTGAAGTCCTTCTGCTTCTAAGTTTATTACCCTTTTAATAGATGCGCAGCTCTATGAATTCTTCAAAACCCATTTTCCAGAAGAGTGTACGGTACCTTTTTAATGTGGACGAAGTAGCTGGCTTGCTTGGAAACTCAGAAGCAAGGCCATGGCTCTAACTCTAGCTCTCCCACGTCTCTAGCCTCGCCTGACATCATGCGCCTTATCAACCTGACCCGGACAGACTTACTGTGCCGATGCTTTCTCTAGTATTACACGTGCCCAGTCCAAAGGGCACAGAGCAGTGGATTACATCCAGGAGCAGCCAATGAGCCCGCTAAATTTATTTCAGTTACAGCAACTGACTTGTTTTATATGTAGTTGTTGTTCCTGTTAACTTCTACAAACAGATATTCGAAGGGTGAAGACAATATCTTGTGAGAAGACAATTTCCCAATCTACCCATTCAAATCAACTAAAGGCAATGGAATAAACAAGGCAGAAATTTTGCAAACATTAAAAGGGGAGTGCTTGGAAAGGACGCAATGGTACAGCAGCTACTAGTTATATATATATATATATTACATATGTATACAAACATACACACATATATATGTATGCATGTATGTGTGTATCTTACACATATATCCATATACATATAAAGAAAAAGAAGAATATTACAGCGTGGCATGATCTTGGCAACTCTGAGATTCTTCCTCCTGAATCCCCTGACGTTATTAGCCTGTACTTTAGGATATCTGAGAACAGTTTCAAAAGAGGGGAAAAAAGAAAGGAAAAAAAGGCACTTAACAAAGACAAAGGCCTGAATTGAATATGCTTCAGAGGAGTAGTATAAGCCATTTTACCAGAGCTAAGAAACGATTTACAGAGTTAAACCTTTCCTCTTAAATTTTGTGAAATAAAACTGTCTAACATGTTTCTATTCATTTACCTACTACTGCATTTGTCTTCTGCATCATTATTACAAAAACAAAAGCCCCCTAAAAGCAAAAACCAAAACAACAAACAAACAAAAACAACCATACAAGCACAACAGCAAGTAAAAGTGCCTTCTGAGAACGTAAGGTCAGCAGAAACTGCAGTGCTGAAGCACGGGGGCAAGTTCTCAAGTTTGGCCTGATTGCAGATTTCTCTCACTCTTCTAATTTAAAACAGGACAAAATAAACATCGACCAACAAAAAGAGCAAACAAAAATTCAAAACCTAAATGATGAAAAGAATACAAGGACCAGTGTGCTTTTATGGTACACCCTTAAAATAAAAAGTATCCTAGTTCTATACATGGGTCAAATTATATGACAAAGCCTCCCAGAAATAAAGAACTGTAAATTGAAGTTGAACATTACAGGCAAAGTTCATTTTACAAATGTAGCAGCAAATCTGATTAATTGGAGTGCTAAGAGATGATCCCAAGGGACACAGTATTCGCATAATCAATGGCAGTTTGAGTAACAGTAGAATTCCATTTCAGAAAACCTCTTGAACCAAGTAGAGGTGGAAAGGGGGTGTGGTAGAGGGCAACAAGAGGAGAAAGATTGGAGGTGTCTGCCCTTTCCAAACCTGGGTAGTAAACAATTTAAATCTGCTTTGGGGGTGGTGGGAATCCTGAATTAAATCTTTTCGTAGAAGTTGTTTTCATACAGGTGTCAAACCCACAGCATTCAAACAGGTGTGTGGCCAGTTCTTCCTTCTAACTGGGTTATATGATAAACCCTGTTCAGCTTCTATGATATTAAAGAAAAAAAAAAGAAAGAAATTTGGGCTAACAACATCCATCAAAGGGGGTGGCAGGCATGAAGGAATGTGCTGACACAATGCTGAGTCCCTCAAAATCGAGATTTGGGGACCTCAGATGAACTTCACTTCTTCCCCCAATACTTAATCTCTTCAGTTGGTTTTAAAATCATGATTTCTTTTACCTTTTGATCTCAGAAGCAGATGAGAAAGAATTATAACTGACTGGTAATAAAATTATTGCTTACATTGACTGTGGAGGCTCTAAATGAGCTTGACACTTTGCTCAGTCTCCAGCCGAGGCTCAGCACTGCTATCTCTGGAGACAGCTCTGCTGATCATTCATTATTGCTTGTGAATACTGAGGATTAACTTGTATGTACAGTAACAGCTTATACGTCAGCGAAGGCAATTTAAAATACAAGACCGTTGAAAACAGCTTACTTTTCCTGAATCAAGAATCCCATGGCATGGGATGTAACTGTGTGCTGATTACTTTTACACTGAGATGTTGCTAATGCTCTTCAGAAAAGACACATTGCTCTATAGCCTTTCCAATTACTCTCCACTTTAAAAAATAACATAATTTGATTTTCAAGTGCAAAAATAGAATATGAGTCGCAAGCCTCTGTGCTAAAAAATAACTGATCTGTATGTATGTTTTTAGTAAGAAAAGCTGTTAAAATAGGTGACCATACAGTATGGACACCATTTTCAATGTCATGACCTAGAAAAGAAACAGGTATTTACATGCAGTAACTCTTTGATCATACTTTTTAAGAAATATAAGAATGTTTATTTCATTTGTACGACATAAAAGGGCAGTCTTGATTGAAATGGATGAAGGTAATGAAAATGTGATGGGGGTGAGGCAGCAGTTCTCACAGAATCAGGATTGAAGAGAACAGAATAAAATCTCCACAGAAGAGGCAGCGGAGCCCAGAGCCCTCAGGTGTTTATAAAACGATATGGGGGAAGAACTGATAATCCCACTCTTCTCACATGAAGACAGAATCATGGGGAGGTCTTCATATGGTGTGATTGAATTGATGGGCTTAACAAATTAAAGTTGTCATTCTTCAACTTAAACTACCACTGAACTCATCTATCAATAAATGTATGTGTACAAAAATACACACACAGATGAATACATGCACCACTCTCTACCAGAAGAGAGATGAATCTGAATTGTGTTCTCTCCTTGTTCAGGGAAGTAAAATGAAGGTGGCTTCTCAAAGGAAAATTCCTAAGGATTAGCAGACTTTTTTTTCCCCTCTAAATTAGATAAAAGCAAGAGAACTGGAAGAACTCAAGAACTGGGTAAGCGTCCCTAGTTAAAAAAAACGAACAAACTTTAATCAAACATTCTCCATTCAAGACAAACCTATCTGCAACATCCCAGTATCCTTTCAAAATATCTACTAGGGTTGACAGAACATTCTTATTTGCTTTACTGATAAACTAAATTCTTAGAAGCAAGTAATTTATCAATGATTCCTTTGAAATAACCCTTTCCCCTTATTGTAACAAGTTCTTGGAACTAAAGTTTTCAGTTATTAACTTTTTTTTTCCGCTGTAAAGTAAGCCAATATGACTCTGCAGTCAAAATATGGGCTTATAGATCTAAAGCATTGTGTTAATTTATTCACAGTCCTAAAGCCTATCTGCAACTTTTGCTTATGAAAGGAAAAAAGGGCCTGATTATACCCTTATCTGGATAAATATTAATGGTATTGGGTGACCCGTAATGAAAACATACGTAAGAAATCTTGCTACCACCAATCTGGTGCGATTTTTTTTTTAGGTGTCTGGCGTTATTAATGGACCAACCTTACACCATTCTTGTGAACAGTTTGAAAACATTCAGAAGCCTAAACAGGAAGAAAAAGACTAGAACAATGATGAGGTGAAAAAAGTCAACAAAATGTTCCCAAACACTATAAATTTCTCCCTTAACATCCTTTGTTGAACATGCAAATTGCATGAGAAAGCTCTAGTAACGGAGTCTTATTATTTGCAGGTTTACTCATATATCAATACTCTAAATATTAGTAAAACTTTAAAATTTCAAATGCTCCAAATCAGTTTCACTACAGTGGATATAGGGAGTAAAAATACACTATGATTGTTATAAAAATAATCCCCTGTACACAATAATCCTAATTTAATTCCTCCCTTTAAAATACCATCTTCAAAATTCCCCCCAAATACATATATGCCATTTGAATGACCAATGAAGAAGCACTGCAATACACACTTACACCTGTTTATATCAATAGTTAATAATCACCTGAAATACCACTAGCTGAAAGAACAGAAGGAGAGGTTATGGACTGAAGTGATGCTGGGGGAAATTGACAGTTCATAGTGGCAGGCCTGCAAAGGCTAAGTGGACCAAAGCTGCAGTCCTACAACAAAGATCCCCATTTCTCAAGAGGAAAATGTGAACACAAGTCACATTTTAACATCAAGAATGGAAATAAGAACTAACCAGTCAACACCAGATGCACAAATCACCTGAAAGAGAGAGTTAAGTACCTGCTTCTGAATGGAAGATGTAATTGACCCTTTTACAAAAAGGGGACATCTAAGTTTCATCTGTTATGAGCAACAGGCTCAATTTTTTGACTTAAAAAAATGTAATATATATCACTGTGCTAAAATAACTTTCCTGAAACATCTTTAGTCCACTGATTTACACAGGAGTTGCTACACACTGGAGAAGATTCAAGTTTGTTCAGGATTTTTGAGGGTACATGAATTATACTCAGCTACTGTCTGCATCAGACATAGGGCCATTAAATATTTTTTGTGGCAAATTAGCTGCATAGTCCACTTAGACATGACCATTACTCCTGACAAACTGGCCTAATTTGGGGTATACTGCCTTTTATTATGCAACTATGTCTACAAGTGTTCAGATCCAACCCCCAGGATGGATGGAGTTTACCCAAATCCTCAATTTCCTTTTTCCTGCCCAGGGAAAAATCAAATTTGTATTTCTGTGGGTTTGACAACTGAGTCTCTTTCAAGTCAGTTAATATGGTAACTTTGTCTTTCTTTAGAAGAGACTAAAGGTCACACTTAACTTTGCACAAAAGCACTTCTTCCTCCTGCACCTGGCTTTACTCAAGTAATGTTTCCTTTTCTTTTTCCTCCTCACCACAGTGCTTGGGACGAGAGAATGTAAACATCGACAGAACAGCAGCCCTATGACCACACGAGTACTTTCCCATCAGGTAGGTTCCAACAGCCAGCCAAGTGTGTCATCTCCTTTGTTTACTGGGAAGTCACTGAGATTTCCGTGGTAATTTAGTGTCCCCTTTACTTTGGCCTCCATCTGAGAAAAGAGGTGTTTAATCAGTATGGGTCAGCATGTCATAAAAAATAAAAGCATAGGAAGGAAAACATACAATTAACTTCTAATTTTCACATGGATGACGACATTGCTAGAAAGATAACCTTTAGTACCTTACATGTTACAGCACAGAGAAGTTGAGGTATAAAAAAGAATGATTCTCTTATCTCAATATGACTATGGTTTAATTGGTTTCCAGTGTCCTACAAATACTATTTCAGCAAGTATTTGTTATCTACCTTATAGTCAACTGTGTCAAATGCTGCGAGGATTATAAAGAAATGTAAAAATACAAGCAGTCCTCCTCCTTCAAGGGACTTATCACATTTTTTGATTCCCTTAGAAAACAAGGTCAACTTCAAGGTCGACTTCATTTCCATGCAGGTGAAAATTTCTTGCCATGACACAGCAGTTAATAACTCTAGATTATATATGTGAATGATTGGACCACGCTGGGACTGAAAATTCCAGCTGCATCTTTAGTCCTAACCTGGCAAACGTTGTAAAAGGTAGGAAAGTCTGCTATGGAAAGAATGATTTTTCTAGTTTTACATATGGCTATGTAACTTATACTGGGAAAACGCTAATCACTCTACTTAAACTGGACAAGAGTAGGACTGGGTGACCTCGAGGGCCAAAAAAAAAAAAATGTAGAAAATCTCTTATTATTTGTTGTCTTATCAAGGAAAATTAAGCTCCACCAGGCCTGAGTATTCTTGCCTGGAGAATCCCATGAACAGAAGAGTCTGGCAGGCTATAGTCCATGGGGTCGCAGAGTTGGACACGACTGAGTGACTCACACTTTGTTCCCACACTGGCACAACTGTGGTCTTGTGTTCATTCTCTCAAGGAGTTAGTCTGGGGCAGCTTAACAGTTGGGTGTCATAGAGCATTTACTACAACCTACTGCCTCAAGATTGCTCTGAAGCTCCCATTTCCACTTTGTGGTCAGCTGTAAACTTGCTCAACAACCATTTTAAATGCAGTGGCCAAAAAGAACAATGAGGCCCTAGTCAGCTTTCAAGTTAAGAGAGCAGCTGAGCTGCTCAAAGATGCTGAAAATGGCCCTCAGAATAGTTTCAGCATTTTATTGAGGTCAGCTGCTGATGAGAGGGAGAATCTGGAGGCCAGGGTTGGGTGCAGTGTCCACTGTCCAACTCCAGATCTCAGACAATCTAGCTGGGCTGCAAGTATATAACACAGACAGTCTGAAATCACATTAGTTTAATCAGGGCTAAGATGTAGAGAAGAGTGATAGTTAAGAATACAGGCCATGGAGTCAGACTTCCTAAATTTGTATCTCAGATTAAACACTTATTATCCCATCAACTTGGGCAAGTTGCTTACCTCTGATTCCATTTCCTGATCTGTAAAATGGGGACTGTGATCTCACTCACAGGTTTATTGTAAGGATTAAATTAGCTAATATGTGTGTCACAAGACTATCTGGCACTTTGGAAAATTTCCAAAAAGGTCAAGTGTGATTAACTACTGGACATGATTTTTGTATACTGTCTTATGAATCCTATTCTTTGTCCTCATTCCCATATAACAAACACCTTCAAAAAGGCTCCCTGCACATGTAACAAAAGATCTCCTTTACCTGTTTCCTTTCTCTGAAAAGGTGTTTGTTGTCGATGAGGATTTGCTCATATGAAAATTACTTTTTCCAATCTTTGTCATTCTCTCACATTGTTTAATATATTGGTAAATCTGTATAAATATTAGATAGACGAAGAAACAGGGGGCTCTCTTACCATTAAATGTTTGCTGTACATGTGTAGGCAGAGGTGCGTGGGAAAGCGCTGCTGCGTGCTGAGCTCCTGGCTGTAAACCCTTTAGTAAATCTGGGGGAAGAACACACTTGTCAGTGATCTTCTTCAAACTAAGACCTGAGCCCTCTTAGATACAAAAATGAAAATAATTTATCCAATGCAAGCACAGACCTCGACTTCAAAGGTTTTTTTAAACTAGAGCACATAATTATGTGTATAAATATAAATGTGCATGCAAATAACCCAGGAAATCTGACTTTCTCTTACTATAAATTTCATTAAGATAGAAGTATGGAATAGCCAGTTCACTTTAGAACCTATAAAAAAATTTCAGAGTCCAGTAATTCCACTTATTTTATATATACACAGGAAATAAACTGGATTTCTTTTAAAAAGAAATTCTATAATCTCCACCAACTCCAACTGGACTGCTCTCAATCAGTATAAATTTGTGAGGTTTCCTGTTCTGTCAAGACTAGGCAGCCCTGAAAGAAAAAGAGCCCCACTTACTCTGAGTTAGGCTATGGTGGAAAGCGGCTGAGGTAGATCCCGAGGTGGTTGTCACTCCAGCTGTGTCCGTTCCAAAGCCAAGTAGCTCCAAGGGAAACTGGAAGGGCATGGTCACTGGAACAAGGCCACCCAGCATCCCAAAAGGAGTCACATTTTGATTTGTTACAGACAAAGGTGATGTCATGAGAGTCAGAGGTGAGGCATTAGCCAATAATGATGCTCCTGCTGTGGACTGCAGAAACCAGGGGTCAAAATACATAAGAAATCAAGTCTTTAACCTGAATTGATTTATTTTACTTAATATCCTCATGGACGTGAGACGGAGTTTTACGTCTACTCTAACAGAAACTCTGGGAGACAGAAATGAAGGCTGAAGTGTATATTACATTTCAGTGAGTGACCAACACTGGCTTTGGAAATGCTTCTATGTAGCTCTTCAGCACCAGTTGAGCTTCCTTAACTGTTACTGCAGTGTCTACATTAACACCCATTCCTCTCAATTTCTAAACCTCTACATCTGACACAGGGAATTAATTCCATATCATTTCAATTTGGTCTCTGATCTGTAATTTAACTGTCTTTCTGGGCACAATCTCTGCAGCTTCTGTTCTAGACTATTACTCTCTCAGATCCCTCAACTCGATACCCTGTACTTTCATCGTTAACGGCCATCCGTGTTTTCCTCTTCAAAAGCTTTATCTGCCTCTTTCTCAAAAGCTAACCACCTGACCTATGCCATGAATACCACCCCTGCAGAACTTTCTGTCACAGATGTCAACCAAGAACTGCACGTTCTCTGCATTTCCTCTGCTTTTGCATATACAAAGACCGATGACATATCTTAAAACCAACTATCATACAACCAACCGTTAATCCTGGCTCTTCCCTAACCCCTAGCAACAACCTGACTTATGTATCTTTCTTTTATTATCAAACTTATTGAATGGCAGCCTTCATTTTCCACACTATCTCATCTCTTCTTAACCCCTGAAAGCTGATTTTCAATTCCACTACATTTCTGAACTCAGACTCCTAAGGCAAAAGGTAAATTACAGAGTGTTTTGACACTCCCCCACTTGGGTTTTGATGCCATCGTTATGAAGAAAAACACTTCGAAACATGCCAGCACTGATAAGCTTTCATTGCGAAATTACTGAAATATACTCTGTAAAGCTAATTTAGTTCTTTGAACAATTTTCTATACAGCAAGTAAACATTTTTTTCCATTCCGACTTTTTTTTGTGTGTACTTAATAAAGATTATAACCAAAATTTCTCAGTATCAGATATTACCTACTATATCTGCAACTGTGAGCTTTCTTTTATAGCCTTATTTTATCAACTCCAAATTTCTGTGGTAAAAAATTTTCACAGTTAAGTTTGGTCAAGAAAATGAATTCTCTGAATATTTGTTAATCAATAATAAGCATTAGCAACTGTTACTTATATTTTATATACTGATGATTTCTACCAGGAAACATTATTAATAAAGGGCTGGTCATTTTATTTTTCAGTTAATCTATAGGAAAAATGTAGGTGATTTTCCCATGCAAAAATGCCACATCATCTCACGTATTTATACACTCAATGGTCCACACCACTGCTGAACGACAAATGAAGAACATTCTTAAAAAGCTTTCTAAAACTGTTTTTTCACTAGTTCTCCAATTGCCTTCCCTTACCTCCTTTATTTATGTCTCAAATTTGTACCTACAGTTCTGACCTCTCACCTCATTGCAATCCTGTTTAGCTAATGGTTTAGTGAAGAATTCCACTTGGATATCTAACCTCACCAAATTGGTATGCTCAGAATTGAACTCATCATCTGTTACAATCATTTCCCTTCCATATATGTTAGCTGCTAAGATCAGTAGTTTCAGTTCTTTCCCACCACTCAAGGCTTGAAACCTTAGTTTTTAAGCAACAAAAAATGAAAGACAAAATGATCTCATATTCAATATATCCTTTTTTTTTTTAATCACAACTTTCTCCCACATTTAAGTGCAAATCTTTATCAATTTATGCTTGGACTTAACTGTTTTTCTTATTTGTCAGTCGTTCCCCTCTACTGTGCCAACCATGATATTAAAAATGGGTGATTTAGGACAAATTACTAACTTAGAAACAACAGTGGTTTGAAGCAAAAAAAAAGAATCAGTATCAAGAGTTAACAAGAGTTTTGTCTTCTTTTTCATCAACATTCTACTACAGTCTCAGGATAATATGGGGAACACACTCTAAAACCGTGTTCCCCGAGTGGAGCCCTCCTGGTGAGGAACATTAAATATTGCTAATAAGGAGAACTCTTATGCTTTTCTGGAGTAGGTTCATTGAAGCATTAAAGCTGACAGAAAATGTAAATTAGGGGAACTTCCAAAATTAAGTTATGTGTATTAGCAAAAGAAAAAAATGGCACCAGGCCCTGAATGTCTGACATTTTATACTTATAAAAACCTTCCATATCCACTTTTGTTTATAAAACTAAAATGAAACACCAGAGTATCTAAATGTTACATCGCAGTTATAATTTTCTCTCACAGAAGATGGAGACCTTTTGAAAGTGGGGTATCCCATTGTTGGTATTATTCAGAAACATTGCAGGAGAAGCTGTCAACATGAAGCAGGCAAACAGTTCAGGATAATACCCCATAACCGGAAATATCTCCCATGACCTCCACACTTCATCCCCAGGGGAAAGCATAAAGGAACACCTTGCTCTTCACAGTGGGCATCAGATTTCTTTTTAAGGACACGTGTCATTTTGCTGAGTGCATCTGCCCCCACTCTCTCTGTAACACCGAGTGATTTTTTGAAATGTGTTATCAGACCATACCACTCCCCTCCAACGGCTGCCCACTGAACACAAAGTAAACGCCCAAGTCCTTACTGTAGCCCCCAGGGCCTCCGTCACATGGTTTGGAGTTGTTTTTCGACCTGTCCCCTCCCCATCTTTCCCAACCGTCCAGCGGTGCCAGGCTCTTTCCTATCTCAGTGTCTTCACATCTCCTTCCCTCTCTTGCCTGGGCTGTTTGCTCTTTTCTCCAAAAGGCTTGGTCCTAGTCATTCAATTATCAGCTCAAACGTTGCCTCTTCCAAGAGGCCTTCTCCATCCCCCTTATCCATGTTAGCAGCAATCGAACTTTATCATACTATTCTGTTTCTATTTTTATAGCACAAAGTATTTTTAAATACTGTGTTTTATCTTCGTCTTAGAATATATGCCCCACGAGAGGGGACATGATCTTGACTCATCCCAATTTCCCCAGCACCTAGAAGAGTGCCTGGCACATATTAAACACTTAGTAAATATTTGCTTAGTGAATTATTTTGGAAATTATAGAGTGGCAAAGACTGGATTCACAGAAAATCAATAAGCTAAAGGGCAAGAAAGAACAGGAAAGCCTTCAGTGCAAAGTTATTAAATAAAAAGCAGGTAGAGATTAATCTGAACTTAGAAAGACTTTAACTTTGGTTAACCTCAGGACCTGTCATTTTCACATCTGCACACAGCTAAAGACATCTTTCAGAGGCAAGTGGAGTATTTTATAGACATAGATAGGAAATCTGTTTTTCGTGTTGGCTGGCTTTAGAAAGACAAGATCTAGAGGCCACAAGGTAGCTGATAAGACATCAGTAAGATGTTGTGTTAAAAAAGAGAACAAAAGTTAGGAGGAATAACCTTATTCAATTACTGATCTTTTCTTCAGTCAAACCAATAAGAAAGACAAAAAGGATCAGGTATGAGGCAGGAACATTAAGGTCTCCAAACCATAAAGCCATTTTGGAGAGGAAGAAATCAGAAGAAAGGAGTTATATTTTAGAAACACAAATTTTGCCATGTAGGTTCCTTGATAAGAAACTAACTGGTAAACAATAAACCAAATTGTTCTTTTGGGATAAATGATCAAATGTAGGAAGTTTTCCGGGCGGGAGGCGGGAACAGAACTGACAGATTCTGGAGATGACGAAAGATAGAGGGAGATTTAACTTTAAAGAAAACAAAGTAAGTGAAAGAAAAAAAACAAGCAAATTTTAACTCCTGGAAACAAGCCCAAAATTTATGATTGAAACCACAGTTCACTAAATAGTTAGCTTAACACAGACAATCTTTTACAAAGTCACAGATTTAACCAAAAGTTGTCATTTTAGTCTCTGAAGAGAATGGGAGAAGTATAAGACAGTTAAAAGCCTTATTTATCACAATGAGAAACTGAAAGATAACACTAAAAGAGACTTCCATTCATTCTTATTTTTAAAAAAACACAAGAGAAAAAGCTAACAGTTAAAAGTAGTTGACAATAGGAAGGAGGATATGGGCCACGAAACTGTCACTTTGGTTATAATCCTCTCACATCAAATTAAAGACTGATTTCAAAAACAGTCAACATTTTAACAAAGATAATAAAATAAGAATGTAGACTAACTCCTAGACCTTAGTTATAAGTTAAATTTTAAGATACGATTTCTAGGGGGTTTTTTTTTTTGGCTATTTTCTTATTTCTGATAAAAGCAAAATCATATAGATAAAATATCTATAAATCCTAGATTTCAATTAATGAAGTATCAGTTAATGGAATTTTGTTTTATATTAGAATTTTAGAATTCATTCATTCCTAAGCCTATAGTAGAGGCAGGGTGATGATCTGCGTTTTAGGTGTACATTGAATACCAACACTTAGCTTGTAATGAATAGCAGGAAATCTCTCAGATACCATGCGGAGACTTACTTCATTAGATGTTCCTATTCCACATAAATAAGACGCAGTACAAAGTTAGAGCACTTTCTTAGACAACAGAGTTTCATAAATAAGTCATATTTTCAAAGAATAATTGAGAAGCTAAGAAATAACATCATAAAATGCTATTTTTAAAAAAGCTTATGAAACATACTATTATATAAAATCTACTTTCTTGAAGAGTCTAAAAAAAGCATCTGGAAAACATCAACACTGGTAAGATGACACATGAATTTTCTTTCTTTTTTAAATTTTTTTCTGAATTTTACCAACTGTGAACATGGATTATGTTTTAAGGAGGGGGAAAAAAGTTAAAGAAACTAAATGAGTAAAGTGAAGAACAAGTATGAGAAAGCCTCAGAATACAAATAAGTTGTAGACAGATGAAAATAATAACAGAAAAGATGACATGAAAGGCAGAGAGACGAAATATATGAGCAATAGGGCTCTCAAAAACCGAGGCAAATGGATCAGAAATGATCATCAGGCCCATAACAGAATAAAATATTCTTGAGCTGAAAAAATGGGTGGGTCAGAGACTGAAAGATGTTACTATTTTCTAGGCACAAAATTAATGAAAACTATCTAGATAAACCTAGCCATTATCTGGAACACTTGATTTTCAAGGAAAAAGATAAAATGTGATTAGCATTTAGGCAGAGAAAATATGTTACTTATAAGGGACCAAAAAGTCAGAATGGCCTCAAACGTTTCTATAACCTTAAATAGTAAGAGTCAGTGGAGCAGTATTTATAAAATCTGGAGTGAGACACTTAGTGACCCAAGAAGTCTGTATCTATTCAAGTGTGACAGAAACCATCAGGTATATAAGTGCTGAAGCAGAACAACTTTCACATTAGCCTTTTTGAAAAGATTCCCTGAATTAGGTACTCCTGTTAAATGAGAGAGAAATTTAAATGGAAAACTCATGAATGGGGAAAGTACGGCATAAACAGACTACTGGTACTAATCTGACCGAGAATTATACATGAACAACTGCAAAATTTATAAAAAATAAAAATTTTATTCAAAAACCACAGTTAAAGGAAAAATAATAATATGAATGTATAAATTTGATTTAAAAAGTTATGAAAGTCGACAGGAGAAAGGGACTAGGACAGGGAAAAGAGACAAACGAAGGTATGTTAAAATCATAAGTGACTATTTTGTTCTGGACTTTGATAAGATACAGTTTTAAATTGTGTTCTTCAAAAACTTTGAAAGCAAGCATGTGATAAAAACACACCCCAACAAAAATTGTGTCCCCAAGATTATCCATCACTGTGATGTCAACATCCATAAGTTATAAATTCTAAACAACTGACACATTATAATAAGATCAAGAAATTGACTGAGAGAGATTACGCCACCTTCCGCTTTGTTGCGTAAGTGCATCTGACATACGTACCTGCACACTGGCTGTTGCCGCTGAAGACCCTGAGGCAGAGGATGGTCTCTGTGGAGCAGACAACGGTTTAGTAGCACCCTGTGTTCCACTTCCTGTTCCCCCAGACAGACTAGTCCTATTAGCTCCGCTTGAGTTAAGGTTGCTGCCTCTGCTGGCAGGTACATTCACTGCAAGTCCACTCAAGCTATTCTTCCCAACAGTTCCAGTGGATGGTGAGTTTGTTAGCTTTGAAGGGGCCTGAAGATTTTTTGTAGACGGAAGGCCTGAAGTGCGATTCAAGGGCAATAAATTCAAGGTGGGAGACTGTCTGCTGATGTTCATTCCACTGGGCTGTTTATGGACTGGGTTGTTACTGCTCGAGTGGCTACTCTGGGCCACTAGTGCATTTGGACTGGAAGAACTTGGGGATACAGTAGGTTTTGGAGTTGGGTTGGATTTAGAAATAAGTTTAGTCGATACTGAAGGCTTAGCTGACTGAGAGGGCTTGGGTGAGGCAGAAGGCTTAGGTGAGGGCAAGGGTTTTGGAGACGTGGCGGGTTTTGGAGATGAGGCAAGTTTTGGGGATGCAGCCATTGAGAAGGGGGACTTGAAACCCTGCGTGGAGATTTGTGACACCATCGCCTTGGCTAAATAGTTAGTGGAGGTAGTGGTGCTAGGTACTGTCCTAGAAACCAGGGAGTGGGACCCTTGAGAACCATTTCCAGGTGGGGGTGTAGATAAGGGAAGGCGGTACACAAGTGGCTTGTCTGAAGTCTTAGTAAGTGGGGATGAACAGGAAAGCTGGGGATTATTACTTAACTTCACCACTGGGTTGGTCTGTGATTTACTAATAGTCGCTTGTAATGGAGACACATAGTTCTGCTGGACAGCTGAATGCTGGTGCACCTTTGTTACTTGTGTTAAAGGAGAAGCATCTTGGGCCTCTGATGTTCCCAGAGTATGAGAAGAGGCAGCAACTTGGGCTTGGGAAGAGGAGACATGGGTCTGTGAAGAGGAAGAAGCATGAATCTGGCTTGACCTCTGCAGTCCTTGCTGAAGCAGCCTGGCTGGCAAAGGTTCTAAGGAAACTTTTGGGTTCTGAATTGAAGAACCAGCAATAAGGCCTGAAGAGATGCCAGTATGAGCTAAATCCTGGGGTTTCTTTGGTACTGGCCCCGTGTGGCCAGCAATGAGACTCGACGAGTGTGCAGTCTGAGTAGAATCTAGTTTTTTGGGCGTAGCCAGTGGCAGTTTACTCATGATACTTGCTAATTTTTCTTCTCTCAGTCCTGGACGAGGTTTTGCAGTTGGCATACTTATCCTTGAGCCAGCTGGAGGGCCCTTGTTCCCATTGTTGATAACAGCTAAAGCTTCAGAAACAAGATCCAGTGCAGGTGGATGAAAGGAAAGTTCTTCATCTAGTGAGTCATCAAGGCAGATGGTCTCCTGCACTGGCGTGGAGCCAGAACTGGTAGAGGCCACAGCCGATGTGCTAGAGCTCGTTGAAGGACCACCAACTGAAGCCACCGAGGATGCAGGAGTTTTCTGGTCCTTTTTTGGACTACAATCCTAGCATAAGAAGCATTATATTGGAAAAATAAAAACAATTAATCAAAATTTACACAGTATTAGTTTTTAAAGGATTAGAATTTTCATAATTAAAATTCTGCAAGTCTCTTTGCCTTTATCTTAGGATTTTACCCATCTTATGTAGTATAGGTTGCTATGATACAGACCATCATTCCCTGCTTCCTTGGATTTTGGCCTCTTTGTATGCCTGTCTTACAGCTACCTACAGACAGTACATAGAGGAACCGGTACATCAAACTGGTAGATGATCTATTCATTATGGTATAAGTCATTCATAATTTATTTCATATATATTCACTATGAGCAAGGTACTATGCTAATAAAATAAGAGTATTAGAAATTAAAACTCTAAATACCTAAGAGAGAATTAAAAATGTAACCTTCTTAAAATTCAAGGAAGAGATGGAATTAGAGCAGTTTAAAATACTTAAAGAGCAAAAGCATTAAAAAAAGTATCTTTCTCAAGAAAAATATGAAGTACTTGACATTTTATTTTTATAATTAAGAAGAAAGAAAACTACATAAAAATCATTTCAAAGTTTCAATTAGTTTTTCAAAAAGAGACAAATCCAAATAAAACCAAAGCCTTATATATTAATTTATACCACCATAGCGCTTACCTTAACTATAGTGGGGAAAACATGGAAAAAAAGAGTCTTTACCATCTACCTTCTAAGGTATTATGATAACAGTAAATAGGAACAGTAAATTCTTATTTCTCTTAAGAATGCCACTGCACTCTTTTTTTTTTTTCTGAATTTTTTTTTTTTAATTTTTATTTTTACTTTATTTTACTTTACAGTACTATATTGGTTTTGGCATACATTGACATGAATCCGCCACGGGTATACATGAACTCCCAAACATGAACCCCCCTCCCACTTCCCACCCCACATCATCCCTCTGGATCATCCCCATGCACCAGCCCAAAGCATCCTGCATCCTGCATAGAACAGAGACTGGCGATTCGTTTCTTACATGATAGTATACATATTTCAATGCTATTCTCCCAAATCATCCCACCCTCTCCCTCTCCCTCAGAATCCAAAAGCCCGCTCTACACATCTGTGTCTCTTTTGCTGCTTGCATACAGGGTCCTCATTACCATCTTTTTAAATTCCATATATATGTTAGTATACTGTATTGGTGTTTTTCTTTCTGGCTTACTTCACTCTGTATAATCGGTTCCAGTTTCATCCATCTTATTAGAACTGATTCAAATGTATTCTTTTTAATGGCTGAGTAATACTCCATTGTGTATATGTACCACAGCTTTCTTATCCATTCATCTGCTGATGGACATCTAGGTTGTTTCCATGTCCTGGCTATTATAAACAGTGCTGCGATGAACATTGGGGTACATGTGTCTCTTTCTATTCTGGTTTCCTCGGTGTGTATGCCCAGCAGTGGGATTGCTGGGTCATAAGGCAGTTCTATTTGCAATTTCTTAAGGAATCTCCACACTGTTCTCCATAGTGGCTGTACTAGTTTGCATTCCCACCAACAGTGTAAGAGGGTTCCCTTTTCTCCACACCCTCTCCAGCATTTATTGCTTGCAGACTTTTGGATCGCAGCCATTCTGACTGGTGTGAAGTGGTATCTCATTGTGGTCTTGATTTGCATTTCTCTGATAATGTGCACTCTAACTTTCTTAGCAATTTCTCTAAAACCTCTAAACAGTCCTGACTGAAAGCCTCAGTGCCTTTTAGCAGTCTGAAGTGTAGCTACATTAAGGTCAAGACTGTCTGCTAAGATGAAATGCAGGTGAGACACAATGGTATTGATATACCATTCAGTGAAAACTCCATCACTATAAAGAGGACAGAAACTGAGAGTGAGGGAGGGTATCAAAATAATATCGGTAGTGTTACCAGAATAAAATTGCCATTTTAAAGTAACTTCTTTATTAATATTTTTTCTTTATAAAAATAACATTTAATCCATCCTAGAGTACTGTGTAGATTTATACTGGCCAATTGTTTAGGATATATATTTGAGTGGAAAAAACAGGTTATTCCTTTTATATAAAATGTTAATTCAATCTGGATAAATGAATGACTGGATGGGCAGATGGATCCGGAAGGAAGGAGGGGAGGCAAGCACAGAGATCCAGAAGAAAGGAGGGCAGATATGTACCAGAAAGTAAGAAGCTTTTTTCCCTCTGTGTGAGCAGACATTTCAGGATACTTTTACTTTCCTCTTTCATTTTTCTAATATTCTTTGCATTTTCTCCTATAAGCATTCCTTGTATTACCTTTATAACTGAAATAGGTATTAAAGGGGCATTAGAGCAGGAAAGAAAAATCAGAATACAGTTTTTTCCATCTGGGGAAAAGGAAAAGGTAAATTCATCACAAAGATGAACAAAACAGAACTACCCTGCTGGTTCAGTGGTTAAGAATCTGCCTACCAATGCAGAGGACACGGGTTTGATCCCTGGCCTGGGAAGATCTGACATGCCTTGGGAACTAAGCCCATGCCCTACAACTACTGGCATTAACTACTGAGCCCTTGTGCCTGGAGCTTGTGCTCTGCAATGAGAATCCAGAACAATAAAAAGCCGGCATACCGCAATGAAGAGTAACCCCCACTCAAAGCCACTAGAGAAAGCCCGTGCATAGCAACAAAGACCCAGTGCAGCCAAAAATAAATTAAAAAAATTTTTTTAGAGATGAACATAACAGATAATCCCACTGTACCATCCCAACACACCCGTTATCAGAGTTCTGGTAAATTGTATGTTTAAATAGATGTATCAAAATTTAACCAACTCTTTATGGTGGGTATTAGGAGTTTAAAAATAAGTCAAATGTCAAAACAAAGCATGAACCAATAGATTTAATCAAATACTGGCTCAATATTATTTGGATTAGAAGTTAAAAGTAGGTTAACCAAGAAAAAGAAGACTATTTAATCTGTATTCAAAAAGCCTCTAACACTATTAAGTTAAGAAGACCACAGAGTAGCAAATACAGATCTTCTGCCCATAACCTCACAAGCAGAGAAACTATTCAGAGAGTGAAGGCTATGGGAGAAGTCTGAACTCTAAAAGGTGTGGGCTTTCATTACAACTTTAGTTTCAAATGATTATAGTTTTCACTTCTAGAGGTTCATTTGGTTTTCTCCATACAGCCTACAGAAAAACTCAAACTTTTTGGCCAACCCAATACTTGGTTCAACTGTGCCTTGTCTATTTTGATGTTTTTTGGCTCCCCTTCTACATTTTAAAATATTAAATAAGTTGCTTTATGTTCTAAACATAATAAATCCATCACTTGCTGTTCTCAGGGATACAATTCTATTGGTTGTCTCTGCTGACCCACTCATAGGAATACTTCCTCACAACATTTCCTCACGTATCCCATATTTTCAGATGTTTGACACAGTATATATAGTGGCTAGGATTTGGCGCTTTCACCACCACAGCCTAGGTTCGTTTCCCAGTTAGGAAAACCTTTCTTTGGGCTTCCCCAGTAGCTCAGCTGGTAAATAATCCGCCTGCAATGCAGGAGACCCCGGTCTGATTCCTGGGTCTGGAAGTTCCCCTGGAGAAGGGATAGGCTACCCACTTCAGTATTTTTGGGCTTCCCTGTTGGCTCAGATGGTAAAGAATCTGCCCGTAATGTGGGAGACCTCGGTTTGATCCCTGGGTTAGGAAGATTTCCTGGAGGGCATAGCAATACACTTCATATTCTTGCCTGGAGAATCCCCTTGGACAGAGGAGCCTAGCAGGCTACAGTCCATGGGGTCGCAAAGAATGGGATACAACTCAGCAACTAAGCACATATGTAATAAGCCTTTGAAGTCTGGGATGAGGGTACGTTATTCCAGAAAGAATGTGATTTGCCAGTGCCCTGGATTAATACTAATCTAATAACTTTTGAGTTATTTTCTTAGCTTGAGGTTTTCCCAGATCACGCAGGTTGTATAAACTAATCCACGGAAAATTTTCAGGAAAGACTTTCTTTCCCTAATTCAGAACCAAGGCCCAAACACACAAATTTCTTAATCTTTCTACTGGTGAATGGATTTCTTTTCTAGTCCTTTTACTAAAAATGTCATCCTCTGAGAGTCCCAGGTTTATGGACAGCTTCATTCCAATTCCCAAACTATTTAAGTCTAAGAAAATCTTATCAGCTGTGCTATGAAAGGTGACAGAAATCAGCAAGTGCATCTAAGGCAACTGAAGTTTCAGTGACGGATTAATTTTCTGGCAGCTTCTCCTTTGTTTTGAGACAGGGATTTCACTCATTCAAGATCTCAGCCATGCTTTTAAATGCTATTTGTCATATTAATATTTTATCCAACGTTTCTAAGTAGTACTAAGCCTTAGAATTCAACTAATGTATGTTAACTTCCCAGTGCCACAGACATCTATTCTCCCAAATACAATGGTTCCAGGATTTTAACAATGCTTGAAAATACCCATCTTAAGAGAACAGTACCTAAATCTATGCTAAATGCCATATAACCTTTTCATCATAAGAAGGTATTTGAATAGTCACCAGTTATCACTAACTAAAGATTTGGTTCAATACTTACCTTCACTTTGGGTTTAGGCGCAGGAATCACCTTTTTCTTTGCCCTAAGAGAAAAGATTAAAAAGGAAGTTATCTCAATAGCAGTTAAATCACTCATTAGGAAATTGTAACACATCATCTCATATGTAAGTAGTCAGTTTATATGTGAATATACGCCAATATTTTTACTAATTTCAAGTCCTCAATTAACTACAATAAAGGTCAAACCATGAGTAAAATGTAGATGATAAAATTTTTTAAATTAAATATAATTACTAAAAATTAAATCTTAAAACAGGCTAACGAAGCTGCCTAAAAGAGACATATTTCAAAGAATTGGTAGGAATTTGTAATTATTTATAGAAAAGAGCTTCAAGGAACTTCAAGCTCAAATGAAACCATGCTAAGAGGTTATAAATGAGATACTATTTAAAAAACAAAACAAAACAAAAAATTCTCAAGTTTTTTAAGAAAGTTATTTTTAACATAATAGTTCAAATAAAAAATTTCAAAGCTGACAGAAAAAGGACAATAAAAAATACCATGGAAGCTTAGAACATTTGTGAAGCAGTCCGAAAAAGTGAAAAGATTAAAAAACTCTTAAAGGTTCTTTAGCACAAGAAAGTACTCATATGTTTGCTGAATAATTAAAGGGTTGTAAAGCTAAAACTGTCTGAATATTCCTGAACACTGTCTGAATATTGCTACTTCACTAAGTTAAATTAACAAATGTCTTATTTAAAATTTTAAAGTCAATCTACAATTTCATTAAAAGGCAACAGTAATATTCATAACTTCAGGCCTATATTATCACACAGATTCCTACTTTCTGATACAAAACAAAACAAAAAGTTAGCCATAATAATGAGGCTACTAAAAAAAAAAAAGACAAAAAAACTGAGGGAAAGGATCTATGTAAAACTTGTTTTAGAATTAAAGAAATAAATTATTTCTATACTTGAATTGTAATGGGATTTTAGGACTATAGGGAAATTAAAGGCCTGGAATACTGACACAAATACACATAAATGCATTAAAAAATACATTTATGCCGACCCTGGGATATGTAAACCACCTGCAACAAAGTAAACCTATAAGATATAAACGGCAGAGCCTGGTGGGCTGCCATCCATTATGGGGTCACACAGAGTCAGACACAACTGAAGTGACTTAGCAGCAGCAGCATAACATATAAAACCAAACTACTCCAAATTTATACCCCCCAAAGAGAACAAAAATAGCAAGATCTGAAAACCAAAGCCAACTTCAATATATCTCCGGTAGTATACTAACAAAGTGTCCTTCCTAAAAGCTGTAAAAAAAAAAAAATTCTATCCACTACAACTATATATAAGGAGAAGGAGAATTTTGTAACACTACCCAGATGTTATCCACACCTCTTAGTAGAGTACTGAACTAGAGTTGTTCAGTCACTTCTCAGTGACCTGCTAATTTTATATTTTATTAACCCTTAATACTACACTTCTAGGCTATAGAGAAGGAGCCTTAAGTTGTAATTAAAAATAGAATCCTTGTCAAGATAACCAGTATTCACTCAAAAATATAACCACAAAAAAAACCTGCCTTTTTACTAGAGACCACTCTTTAGTAATTACATCACGAATGAAAAGATCCACTTTGGGACAGAAGGAAGGACATAAAGAGTACATTAATCTTGTGGAATAAAACACTCTGCAAGGCAAGGCTAGGTAGGATATATACAGAACTGCAGTAGTAAGCAGGAGGCTAACAGATTACCTTTGTAGATGGTCATTAAGAGGAAAAGAAAAAGGATACAAAAGAACTGGAGGGCACACTGTCCAGGAACAAAGGAAACCATTGAAGCCTTCCTATTTAAATGGCTTCTCATCACCAGATTTCAAGCCAATATCTTATATTACAGATTCAAGTTTTTAGAGACCAGCCTGAGAAGTCTTTTAACAGAGAAATGTGTCCTTAGGTCTAGAGAATCAACAGTTAAAATAATTTTTTTTTAAAGCTGTGTTAAGACAGATTGTGTGTTTAAGTCCTATTTTACCTAGCATTTAATGAATATTTTGCTTTCTAAATATCATAATGTGAATAAAAATAAATGAAGAAATCTGGGTTTGCATTTACTCACGGAGCAGAAGTAAGATGATTATGTACACTTCGACTTTCCTTAAAAAGCATTCTGGAAAAATTAAAAAAAAAAAAAGTTATTTTTCCATAGCAGACAATAACAGGATAATCATTTTGTCATTTTAATCATTTGCTACTCAATAGGCTACTACTTGCTATTTACCAAATAAAGACTTACAATGGTACAGTAAATTCAATAACCTATATTATGCAACCTTTTATATTACCTTATTTAAATCTTTTAACAGATTTCTTTTAAGATGAACACTTTAGGATGACAGGTTGAGACAACCAGGCCTATTGATTTTAACATTCTATATTTAACTCTTTAAACCGAGCTACCCTTAGTTTTTGAGATACCACTCTACACTGACTATATTTTCAATAGAACTAAGGTTATGCCTCTTTTTCTGCAGTCTAAATCTTGTATTCAGTTACTTATCTTCAAAATACCCCTAGAAAGTCCCCCTCCCAAAGTTCATAACCTTCTTCCCCCCTCCCTTTTTCTCTATTAGGAGGACTTAGGTGCAAAAAAGAAAAAGTGGCCGGTTAGAGAGGCCCTTCTATGTTTATCTCTATGTCCATGTGACTTTTTTTCTTTTAAGTGACTGAAGCTTTCAGAGTAGGCATCATCTGAGATGACTTACAGAACGTTAAACACACTAGGTTCTTAGGAAAGTGAATGTGATGTGTGTGTATATATGTGTCTTTAACAATAGCAATAAGAGAGTAAAATAAAATCTAGGATGTCACATTTCTTACCTTGCCTGCATCCAGCCCTTAGGCCACAATGGTTTCACCTCTGTCTCCATAAAGGATTTAAGATAATCCTCAGCAGACTGGCTTTTATTTGGCTCTAACTCATAGCATCCCAATTTGATCTCAACAAGGTTACATAACAAAGTTCTAAACAGATTAAAAATATATATATAAATTTATATAAATCTGACTGCAAACTGTAGAAAATTAAGCTTGAAACAGATGTTTTAAAAAGCACACAAATCTGACAGCAATAATAAAGATTATCTGAAGAATTCAGAAGATGACATGAAGATAAATAATTTCCAACATATATCATTCAGTGTACTATAGCCAGATCCCCAGTATGAGATAATTCCCTTTGGTACCTTTAATCCAGGCACCAAAGTTTAAAAGGGGCAGTCCTACAACTAAACCCTCTACTCAGAGTACAGAAATACTGGTAAGAAAGATGACGCGTTACACGAACACACTGAGTACTTCACCTCTGAAACCAGTATGACTTACTCAGTAAGATCAGTTTATGAAAATAAAACTGACAGAACTCTATGGATATTAGAACCAAATTAATTTCTCTTGAATAAAATTTTCCTACACACTAACTTTTGGTTGCTTCTAACTGAGTTTTCCATTTACTATAAAGTCTTTTTTAATGAGAAACTGTAAACACTGTACTTCTGCATTATCTATTTGGTTGAAAGTGAAGGTTTTCGTTAAACCTTACCTAATGGTGTCATCCCAGTGGAATTTCTTCCTTGGTCCTATCACACGTTTCCCTGGTTTCTCCTCGTCATCTTCCTCGGACCCATTTTTTTCTCGTTCTTCATCTGTTTGAAACCTAAAAATGGAAAACACTTTATGCAGCAAAGTTTTAACCCAACATTGCTATAATATGCTCCTTGGATACTTGTTGAATTGCTTCAAAGACAGGGTAAATAAGGAATTTAACTTTCCATATAATACTTTGAATTTGAAGTGCACTATATAGCACTCTGGTAAATAAGGTCTTCAAATTCTAATATAAAGGCATGAACACTTATCTTTTGTATCCAACTGAAACCAGTCAAGTAGGTCAACCTGTGAAATGTCTTACCAGTGTAAGCTCTAGCTTTGATCACACTCATCCACAACATCAAAAGATCTTTTGCCTTTTACCCCAAAGCAACTGAGTGGGAAGTGACTGACCATTTAGAAAATATTCAGTTATACCACTCTAGTGGTTTAGGTGGATTTCTACTTAAGACCAATCCCTAACAGCAACAACTATTTCTCAAGTGCAAAAGCCAGTCCAATTAGAAGAGGTACATACTTGGCACACTTAGCCTGATTACGAGCCTGGCAGTCCTCCTGGTATTTAAATAGCTGTTCAGGCATGACATTGCTGACAGCCAGTTTCAGCTTTTGCAGAGGTTCTCTTAAACGATCATCCTGAGGGAAAAAAAACTAAAAGTTTTTTCAAGCATATTTACATAGCCTATTTTGTAAGCAGATCCTCAAAAGATGAAATCTGAGTTTTAGATATTGATCACGCAATAGCATACTCAAATACAGACATTTCTTCTACAACGCTGACTTCTCATAATGTACACTAGATAAAAAATTAGGATAACCATACTTCTCAGACAGCCAAATAGAGTCCCAGTTTTTGCCTGTTCAGTTCAGTTCAGTTCAGTCGCTAAGTCATGTCCAACTCTTTGCGACCCCATGAACCACAGCATGCCAGGCCTCCCTGTCCATCACCTACTCCCGGAGTCCACCCAAACCCATGTCCACCGATTTGATGATGCCATTCAACCATCTCATCCTCTGTCGTCCCCTTCTCCTCCTACCCTCAATCTTTCCCAGCATTAAGGTCTTTTCAAATGAGTCAGCTCTTCGCATCAGGTGGCCAAAGTCCTGGTGTTTCAGCTTCAACATTAGTCTTTCCAATGAACACCCAGGACTGATCTCCCTTAGGATGGACTGGTTGGATTCCCTTGCAGTCCAAGGGACTCTCAAGAGTCTTCTCCAACAGCACAGTTCAAAAGCATCAATTCTTCAGCACTCAGCTTTCTTCACAGTCCAACTCTCACATCCATACATGACCACTGGAAAAACCACAGCCTTGACTAGACGGACCTTTGTTGGCAAAGTAATGTCTCTGCTTTTTAATATGCTGTCTAGGTTGGTCATAACTTTCCTTCCATTTGCCTGTTGCCTCAGCATAATTAATAGTGTTCAATTACATTCTTAAAAATACTCCATGTTTGGGCAGTAAATTATATGGAAACTTTAACTGTCATAAAATGATTAAATAGAGACAAAAACCTAATAAAAATAAAACACAAATATTACTAACAAGCATTTTACTTATTTCATGCATACCAATTAATATTGCAGCACCCATGACAGTGTTTGCTATAAAATATCATTCTTAAAAATGCAAATCCAGTATTACGGTTTCTCGATGATCTTAAGAATTATATAGTTGAGACTATCTGCCTGGGAAAACATCAAGTATCCATCAACAGTTAAATGAATAAAGTAACTGAAATATATTCATACAATGGAACACTGTACACACAGCAGTGAAAATGGAGTCCCACTACACGTAAAGACAGATAAACCTGAAATCATAATCTTGAGTGTAAATAAGCAAGCTGAAGAAGAAAACAGACACTCTTTCTCCATTTATATGAAGCTCAAAAACATGCAAACCACACAATATGTTTAGGGATACAAAGGTACATAATTATACCACATAAAGAAAAGCAAGGGTTAGATAAATGTCTTCTTCCATAGCTAACATTCCACAGTCCAGGAAATCTGAGACCTAGAATAATCATTAACCTGCTTGAACTGAGAAAGAACTATAGTGTCTCAATTCAAAAGAACCATTTTATTAATGGAAGTATACAACCTGTAACACAGAATTCCATGCCAAAAGCAGAATTAGGGTCAAAAGGATGGAAAGGACTTGCATCTGGCCCAGTGTATGGAAGAACTTCCTGATACTGTAACGAAACACTTAGAGGGGTTGTGGTGGAAAAGAACCTAGCAAAACACGGATGATTACAGTGAATAATCTTTGAGTTTACATGCAACCCTGTGATTCTTTCCACTGGTCTTCATGCTTATGTGAGTAAGTATATCTATATATAGGTCCATTTCGGGAATAAGAAAATTGAGTGACACATGTCAGATTATTTGTTGAGGATAAAGTTGTGTCAGCTGTGGAATGAAGTTATTTACCTCATCCAGGAAGCACTAGAAAACATTATTTCTCACTGAAACTTGGCAATTGTTGCAAAGCAACTGTACCCCAGGCCTTAAAAAGAACATTCTATAGTTATTAAATACACATACTATGACTATAAAGCACTTAATATGCAAAAGCAGCAAACAGAAACCAGTCTCTTTACAAGTTCTGAAACCCCAGATGCACTTATTATTGTTCCTCTTCTTACCTGGACATTGAGATGTAACTTCTTCAGACGTTTTACCAGTGTTTCTTTATTGCATGGCACGAAAGCTTCAAGGTGGGAGTAGACACCACTACGAGTGACAGGGCCTAGTTCCTGCAGCTGTAACTCAATGCTGACCAAAGACAATAACAAAATGTAGCAGAGAATCTCTTTAGGCAGAAACAACAGGCAAGGGGCAGCGGCAGACTCTTTTCCCATCTTATACTTCCCTGATTTCCCAGACAGCATTGTTCAAGTTAAAAAACAAAAAACCAACATAAATAACTATGCTATAAAAAAGTTTCAATGAATCTAGTTTAAGAGTAGAATTTATAACCCTAAACAAGATGGCAAATAATTTGCTTTCTTTTTTTAAGTATAGCCATTTACAATATTGTGTTAGTTTCAGTTATATAGGAAAGTGATTTAGTTTTATACTTTTTTCAGATTCTCTTCCACTATAGGTTATTATGAGATATTTAATATGGTCCTCTGTGCTATACAGTATCTTTATCTATTTTATATATCATCATCATGTTAGTCACTCAGTTGTGTCCGACTCTTTGCAACTCCATAGACTGTAACCTGCCAGGCAAAGAATTCTCCTTGGGACTATAGCCAGCAAGGCATGGAATTCTCCAGGCAAGAATACTGGAGTAGGTAGCCATTCCTTTCTCCAGGAGATCATCCCAACCCAGTTGACTGCACTGCAAGCATATTCTTTACCATACAGCAGTGTATATCTGTTAATCCCTAAATTCCTGGAAACTCTCTGGCAGTCCAGTGGTTAGAACTCCATGCTTCCACTGCAGGGGGCAAGTCTGACCCCTGATCAGGGTCCTAACATTCCGCAAGCCACACAACATGGCCAGAAAAAAAGTCCTTAACTCCTAATTTACTCCCCTTCGGTGCAAATCATTTTGGGGGGTTATCTTTTATTTTTAATTGGAGGATAACTGCTTTACAACGTCATGTTGGTTTCTGCTGTACAGCACCACCACGTGAACCAAATAACTTCCTGATAGGGATAACATCTCCATTTTTGCATAAAGCACAGGAACTCCACTATTAACCAAAAACTCATTTCATCAAAGAGATTTCATAATTCTCCCCACCACCCTGCAGCCGCTATATTAGAGTTACAATTTCCGTAAGTTCTCAGAGTAAATTTTCCTTAAAGGTGTTTGAAAAAATTACAGATTCAGAAGAGGCTACACACACAGATTATTTTATCCATCTTTTATTGGCCTTATTGTGCCTCCATTGAACAAACCAGGTATTTACTAGTCTACTCAATATATTCTAATTCTCCAGTTCCTAAAGGGTATTTAGCCAAATAGTTGCTTAAAAAAAAAAAAAGATTTTGTAACAGCCACCATATTCTTAGCAGGACAGGTCTATAATAAACAGTTGAGGTTTCTTTAAGATGGAAGACATTATATCTAGCAGCTGCTACTGTAGAAAGGTGAGAACAGATGTTAATTTGAAGGCCAAGACCAAACTGGGGCCCTTGGTAGCAAATTATGTCCAAATCATCATGTTCTTCTATAGGAGAAGGTGCTAACAGACTTAAATACTTTCATAAATGTAGGTGCATCCAAAGATTCAATTAACAGCTTTTGGAGAAAAAAAGAAACCAGAAATCCTGCCATATCAAATGTACCTAACACTTACAATATACACTGCAATTTCAGAAACAATGAAACGTGGAAAACTAACTATACGCCTTAGAATGGACAGTATAAAATTTTCAGTATTAGAGAAGCCAACCCAATAAAGAAATAAATGAACAGAAGTTTAAGACCTACTAGAGCCAGAGGGTCAAATGCAGAGGTACATATGGAAGATAATCACTATGGTTATGAGTTCTGGGTATAAACATTTGGCTAAATAATGTGGTTAGAACTTATTAAAAGTCTAGACTCTGAGTGGGAGGCATTTTAGGTTTGTCCCATTATAAAAAGTTAGTTAAAGCTGAAAATAAAACAGAAACTCCAAATAGAAAGAGATTCCAAGTAAGAACACATTAAATCAATGACCTACTTATAAAAATTAGTGGTTTCCAAAGAGAGGGCAACTCAGAAACTGGAAGCACTGACTCTGCTCCCAAGCCCCTATTAGGGAAAAATTAGAGAAAAGGATTAACCCTAGAGGTTACTGACTGTACTGGTCTATCCCAAATAGATACAAATTCGTATCTGAGAGCAGTTTAAGTACACATTCCTCACATGTATACTGTAATATTTTTTTCTAAGAATTCCAATCTTTTAGTATATGCTGCTGCCGAGTCACTTCAGTCGTGTCCAATTCTGTGCAACCCCATAGACGGCAGCCCACCAGGCTCCCCCGTCCCTGGGATTCTCCAGGCAAGAACAGTGGAGTGGGTTGCCATTTCCTTCTCCAATGCATGAAAGTGAAAAGTGAAAGTGAAGTCGCTCAGTCGTGTCTGACTCTTAGCAACCCCATGGACTGCAGCCCACCAGGCTCCTCCGTCAATGGGATTTTCCAGGCAAGAGTACTGGAGTGGGGTGCCATTGCCTTCTCCACTTATATTATATGGGGATGACTAAAATTTATCTGAAAAAAATTCATGCAATTACTACCCCCAAATAATCGTGTATCATATGCCCTTAGACAATCAACTCACTACAGAGAAATAAGGGATGTTGGTTCAGGAAAGTGTAAGAAGACAAGAGAGCATAAGAAAGTTACTAAAAGGGAAAAAAATTCAAAGCCTGAACACTAAGGCTTGTAGAATTACAGGCACACTCTCTGTGAAATAAAAAAATAAAATAGGCTCAAAAAAGACTAGAGGATTTAAGACAGACACGGCAGGAATTAACAGAGAAGCCAGTTAATAGAATACTGGTAACTGGTATTCTGCTTACTTGAGATGTTATGTCCCAAGTAGGACCTTTTGATTCTCAAAGAGAGAAAAAGAGTTGTCCCCTTAATAAAAGAGTAAAATAAAAAAAAGACTGTCTCAGTCACAGGAAAAAGACCTAATCTAGTAAACTTGGGCTATTAAGTAAAAAGAAAAAGAGCTAGTCAGATCCCTGATTCTGGAATCTGGGGCAGCTCTGATGAGTAATGGTTACACTGGTTATTGAATTTAAGGTTTAGAGGAGAGCTAGGTAAAAGGAGGTGGCACTGACAGGAAGCATTTGCAAGCAAACTGACTAAATCTGAAAACCCCTGGATAAAATAAATAATAGGAACAAGAAATTCCTCGGTCTCCATGCTAGCAGCATACTAGGTTATGTGTTTTATGAGGCCATGGGACCAAAAAGACTTTTTTAAGTACTTTAGGAAAAAGAGAGAATGCATTAATTAAAATAGTTATCAAAACCAGTAAACCAACTCATCTTTTATATCTCATGAGCAACTATCTCCATTATACATTTAAAAGATAGGAATCACAGTATTGGAAACATTGCCTCGTTTCTGTATATATGATGCTACTAAACCACCAAAAGTAGGCATATATTATTTTCATCAGAAAGGAACTTACAGCTCTCCCCAGCACCACTTCTCTTTTGCCCATTCCCACCTGTAGCCAATTATATACTCAATTTCTGGAACCATGGTCAACATTTATAAGCCAACAGGTTTATAAATACAGCTTAAGTGAAGTGAAGTGGCTCAGTCGTGTCCGACTCTTTGCGACCCCGTGGACTGTAGCCTACCAGGCTTCTCTGTCCATGGGATTCCCTAGGCAAGGATACTGGAGTGGGTTACCATTTCCTTCTCCAGGGGATCTTACCGACCCAGGGATCGAACCTGGGTCTCCCGCATCAGAGGCAGACGCTTTAACCTCTGAGCCAGTTGACCACAATCTTAGAACCTGAAATTTAATTAACATCAAATTCTACCTAAGGGTGAAGATCACCACTAATTTAAATACTGTTTGTATCATAGACCAGCTTTTACCCTTTCCTTTCCAATTGAACATCTGTCTTCTCTACACTGCCTCCAACCTATCCCATAACAATGATTCTTCGTTAAACCATTTACTTCGTTAAACCATCTACTTTCCACTTGGATATAAAATGTTTGTGTGAATTTTAATGTAAACAATCAGAGATGTCTCAAAAAGGTATCTTCACATAACATGACAAAGACTGCATTTAAACGTAGGATAACATTCAACCCATACAGTGGTCACTTGCTCTGGCAGTTTTCACATTGGAAGCTTTAATTATCGTAAGGGGTCACTGTACACAGATACATAGTTTTGCTAAGAAACTTAATCACACATGTTGTGAGGCCAAAAGGAAAGAGCTAAGGCTTGAGACTAACCAAACAAGCAGCATCTGCACCTCAAAGGTCTACAATATTTCTCAAAGAATTCTTACAGTTTTTTAATCAAAGAAGAAAATTACTTACTCCAGAAGAATATTATTCATATCCTGTGTAAAGAATTTTTTCCTTCCTTCTTCATCAAAAAGTTTGGCAGCCTACAGAAACACAAGATTGTCAATATAACTCTCAATAAACACATTTGTTCCCATATCTATTTACTTTAGAATAAGCTCCTTGAGGGCGGGGCTGGATTAGTTTCACTTCACATCCCAGCTATTATCTGGTGTAACAGGCAATTAAAGGGTGCTGAAACAAAATTTACATACATAACATTCTTTCCTAATTTTATGTCTGTATTTCCTTTTTCTGAATTTTCCCAAATTCATTAAGTTACACATATAAGATTTTTTAGTGCTATGGGTGTCTTGAGTATTGTGAATATCTGTTAGTTTTATTAATTCTTTCTGTTATCCAAGATAACAGAAAGCAGCTGTCTCACTTTTTACTGACAATATTGTCTAACAATATGTCTGATATTCTATATACTGTACACATTACCATGTTTAATCTTCGTAACAGCCAGTGACACTGGTATTATAGCTCCCATTTTACAAACAAGGAATCTAAATCTTACAGAAGTTACGTGATATACCCCCAAATCACATTGCTAGTAAGTGGTGGATCCAGGACTCAGACCAGAAGCTTTCTGACTTCAACTGTATAACACTGTGACTCTGTACAAAGATACTCAGCTTCTGCAGCCAGTCTGTGAAGTGAAAGTCACTCAGTCATGTCCAACTTTTTGGGACCCCATGGACTATACAGTCCATGGAATTCTCCAGGCTAGAATACTAGAGTGGGTAACCTTTCCCTTCTCCAGGGCATCTTCCCGACCCAGGGATCGAACCAAGATCTCCCCAATTGCAGGCGGATTCTTTATCATCTGAGCCAAAAGGGAAGCCCCGCAGCCAGTCTGGGTTCCACTTAATTGCTAACAATGAAAAAACTGGCCATGATTATTACCAAGGGATAAGCAAAAATCAATTCAACGAGGATGAGAACGATATTTTCATCACTGTGTCTCTTAACCAGTTTACCAGAAACAAAGAGTATGCAAACCAGTACACTACCCTAAGTGCAACTTACCAGGGAAATCACAAAAGACAGCTTATCTTAAGACACCCGAGATGTAAAACATCCTGATCCAATAATCTGAGCAAGAAACATGCTGACTCTGTCAACTCTGTTGATAATTTTACACTGTTTGACAACCTCACATGCTATAAATAGATGAAGACAATTTGGGAGATGTGCCTCAGCATTTCTTAGAAAGGAGGAAGACTGGGTATGTGTAGGGAGAAGAAATATAGGAAGAAAGCCGGAATGAAAACTAAACTTTCAAGAGGCTGAACAGTGGAAGAATGTTACAAAGTGAGAAAAGAGCTACAAGAAGAAAGTCCTTATCAGACAAAGGTAAGCACTGCAGGCAATGATGAATCCTTACTTCCTGAGGAAAGAATATCAAGTCCTATTTGAAAGACAAAAATATGGAGAATTTACAGATACTAGCAAATGAAATGAATCTTCTTACTGATCATTTCCTAAGAGGTTAGGAAGTAGCTGTTTCAGTGCTGCCACAGCTACTACAGAAAGAGTTCTAGTATATGGGATATGCCAGCACCTGACAAAGCTGAAGCACACTCATTGCTAACCAGTTTTGTTTATTAAGTGGGAAAGAATGGCACACAACACAGTGGAGAGAGTGCATAAGTTATATAAAGCTTGATGGTCCTCCCTGTCAATTCTGACTTTGCATCACGGCTTAGCCACTTCCTCTCAGGGCACTGTCTCCTCAACAGTAACTGGGGTCCTGTGAAGTTGTGGGTCCCAGGAGCACTACACTCAGTGCAGGGTATAGTTATTTGCTAATAACTATTTGCTATTTCTTAATAATAATAGCTGTTATTATTAATTACATGTTGAAAAACCTGGATTACATTCCTAGCACTTTTATATTTAAACCAGCAAAGAAACTAAAGATTTTAGGGGCAATATGGTCTAGCAAAAAGCACGTACCTTCGAATCAGGTGAACCCCTGTGTTTAAATTAGAGCTCCACCACTTACTAGCTGTGGGGCCTGACCAAACTACTTAATCTACCTCCACTTAAGTCTGTTAACCATAAAAAGGAAACAATACCTATACTTCATACAGTGGTTAAGAAGATTAAATAAAAAAACTATATGATGATAAGCACAGAAAATAGCAAGAGTGAAAAAAGAAGGGGGAGGGAATAAAACAGAATATAAAAGAAAATGACAGAATAAAGATTATGTCATTATCACTGTAACAGCTGTAGGTAAGATAAAATCTTAAAGAGAATCTTAAACACACAAACTGGAAAAAGAGCTAAAATTAAGGGAAATGATGGGAAAAGCTATTCCATGCAAAAATAAAGAGAAAGGAATCCACAGTAAAATCAGACAATACTGAATTTGCGGTAAGAAACATTAACAGCACAGACAGGGCCATCTTCAAATGATACACATCACAATAGAGATCTAGCCAGCAAGAACTGTATGGGCCAACAAACAACACATCACAGACATAAAGCAAAAATTATGGTATTACAAGTCATAACCTAAGAAACACTGGCAATGAGATGCTTGAACACACTTCTGTAAGTCCTAAACTAACAAATTACCTTAAAATAAGTAAAAATTTTAGAGAATTTAATAAGCAATGAGCTCAGAAGAAATGCTAAAGAACAAAAAATAGAAAAATAATAAAATTGATAATCAGAATCCATGAGTCACCTGCTGGAAAAATTATATAGATCTCTTGCTCCCCTAATCAGATACTTAAAATTTAGAAAGAGTTAAGAGAAATAAATACAACATGGAGATGATTAATAAATTTACAATGTGATTTAAATGGCTACTATAACCCTACAAGAGACAAGTTATAGAATATACTTCTGTTAACAATGATTTGCTTCCCTGGTGGCTCAGAGGTTAAAGCGTCTGCCTGCAATGTGGTAGACCTGGGTTTGATCCCTGGGTTGGGAAGATCCCCTGGAGAAGGAAATGGCAACCCACTCCAGTATTCTTGCCTGGAGAATCCCATGGACAGGATTATTTTATTTAATAATTTTGATTTAACAATTATTTTTATTTAATAATGTTTAATAATCACAATAATTATTTTAATAACAACATATTTGCAAATGCATGAAATAAAATCCAGAAAAATAAGTAGTTTAATAGTGGTTGTCCCATACTGGGGGTGGAAAATGTCTGATTATCGGGCATGTTTCCCTCCCTAAGTGAAAAATACAACTTATATTGAATATATAACTTATGTAATCAGGGGAAAAAATAGAAGAGAGGACTAAAAACATGGCATGGGTTTAGACAAACATGGGACAGTAGTAACAAAAAAGGGAGGGGGCATTTTAATATATGTTTGGAACATTTTAAGTCAAAATAATATCTCCCTGAGATTAAAGGAAAAAGTGCACTCACATACCTGAATCTGTAGCTAAACAAAAATTATGTGTCCAAGTCAATCGGCAGAGGAATCCACTGTGAAATGCTAAAAGCTCAGCTCTTAAAAAGTTTGTCTAGTCAGAACACAGTGTGCGCTTACTAAAGCTGAAGAGTGGGTCAGGACGAGCTGGTAAAGTCAACTGTAGAATAACGACCAGTCACCATAGTTGGACCAAGTTCAGGAACACTTATTTGTTCCTAGCTTCCCTGTATTTTCTTTACCAGGCTATGTAAGCCAATAAAAATTATATTTATGAAAATTATACAGAAAAGTGTAAGATGAAGTGAGGTAATAAAACAATGAACTGTATCCATGTCATGTGTGCGTTTTGTGTCCAATCACTCCATCACTCCGACTCTTTGCAATGCCCTGGACTGTAGCCCACTGGGTGCCTCTGTCTATGGAGTTTTCCAGGCAAGAATACTGGAGTGGGTTGCCATTCCCATGTGATAACTATACCTAAAAAGGCTATGCACAGATCCAATGCTTAAAAGAAAATATAGAAAATAAAGTTACTTAAAAGTATGTTAGGATTACAGGTTATTATTTTTGCTTGAAAATAAGTATTTATTGCTATGTTTATGCAGTAAACAAAAAACAAGAGAATCATCACACTTACTACACGGAGGTCTTCAATACGTTTTTCAAGGAGGACAGGCAGACCCTCTGGGAGTGTGGGTACCACCTTGGGCATAACTTGAGAGGCATAGGTTGGCTGGGTGGTGTTTCCATTCTCTCCCCCTGACTCCGAGAGGGGGCTCCCATTAGAAGCAGCATCCAGCAATCTGTCAAAGTCGAAATCACCTAGCATTTCTAGGGCATTCTCAGCTTCCTGAAACAGTTCATGTTCGTTTGTGCTAACAAAGATGGGGAGGTCCTGATCAGCACTGTTCAGATTCAGGTCCGAGACATCACTTCCCAACGCTACAGCAGCAGAGGGAGGTTTATTCAGAGAGGAGGTTGAGAAGTTCACTGGGGTTTTAGGGTTAGATTCCTTCTTTAATGCATCCTTCTCTTTTTGAAATTTTCTTATCATGGCAGCTAGAGAAAGAGAATCTTTATAACGTTTCTTCTTTTTTTCAGATTTGTGTGAATTTAGAGCCATAACTCTGTGAAGAAAATAGTGATCAGTTAGGCTATGTATGATTTTAAAGGTTAAAACCCCATGGAAATAAGGAGGCATAGGGTTAAAGTAACATCATCTTCATCATCTGGACTGTCATTTATGAAAGGCAGATGGGTAAATGGCCATTAGAGTGAATAAAATGAAAGGGATAAAGTCAACAGAAATAAACAACACTGAATAGAGCGCTGGTTTATTAAGTATACAAAGTTAGGGAATTCCCTCTGGTCCAGTGGTTAGGACTCTGCGCTTTCACTGCCAAGGGTGCAGGTTTGATCCCTGGTCAGGGAACTGAGATCCCGCAAGTCAAAAAAAAGAAAAAAGGAAAGTATATGAACTTAAATTTCTACACCCTTTGGAATGTTCTTTCTTTGCCACATCTATAAAATAGTCACCTAAAGAATTAATGAAGTAAAGAACTGCACTTTTGCTGAAAACAGAGCTGACTTTAATAACAACCAGAGAAGCCTACACAGTACACCTTCAAACTGGTACCCCAGGCGGTTCGTGCTACAAACTTCCAAANGAGATGATTAATAAATTTACAATGTGATTTAAATGGCTACTATAACCCTACAAGAGACAAGTTATAGAATATACTTCTGTTAACAATGATTTGCTTCCCTGGTGGCTCAGAGGTTAAAGCGTCTGCCTGCAATGTGGTAGACCTGGGTTTGATCCCTGGGTTGGGAAGATCCCCTGGAGAAGGAAATGGCAACCCACTCCAGTATTCTTGCCTGGAGAATCCCATGGACAGGATTATTTTATTTAATAATTTTGATTTAACAATTATTTTTATTTAATAATGTTTAATAATCACAATAATTATTTTAATAACAACATATTTGCAAATGCATGAAATAAAATCCAGAAAAATAAGTAGTTTAATAGTGGTTGTCCCATACTGGGGGTGGAAAATGTCTGATTATCGGGCATGTTTCCCTCCCTAAGTGAAAAATACAACTTATATTGAATATATAACTTATGTAATCAGGGGAAAAAATAGAAGAGAGGACTAAAAACATGGCATGGGTTTAGACAAACATGGGACAGTAGTAACAAAAAAGGGAGGGGGCATTTTAAGCTATGTTTGGAACATTTTAAGTCAAAATAATATCTCCCTGAGATTAAAGGAAAAAGTGCACTCACATACCTGAATCTGTAGCTAAACAAAAATTATGTGTCCAAGTCAATCGGCAGAGGAATCCACTGTGAAATGCTAAAAGCTCAGCTCTTAAAAAGTTTGTCTAGTCAGAACACAGTGTGCGCTTACTAAAGCTGAAGAGTGGGTCAGGACGAGCTGGTAAAGTCAACTGTAGAATAACGACCAGTCACCATAGTTGGACCAAGTTCAGGAACACTTATTTGTTCCTAGCTTCCCTGTATTTTCTTTACCAGGCTATGTAAGCCAATAAAAATTATATTTATGAAAATTATACAGAAAAGTGTAAGATGAAGTGAGGTAATAAAACAATGAACTGTATCCATGTCATGTGTGCGTTTTGTGTCCAATCACTCCATCACTCCGACTCTTTGCAATGCCCTGGACTGTAGCCCACTGGGTGCCTCTGTCTATGGAGTTTTCCAGGCAAGAATACTGGAGTGGGTTGCCATTCCCATGTGATAACTATACCTAAAAAGGCTATGCACAGATCCAATGCTTAAAAGAAAATATAGAAAATAAAGTTACTTAAAAGTATGTTAGGATTACAGGTTATTATTTTTGCTTGAAAATAAGTATTTATTGCTATGTTTATGCAGTAAACAAAAAACAAGAGAATCATCACACTTACTACACGGAGGTCTTCAATACGTTTTTCAAGGAGGACAGGCAGACCCTCTGGGAGTGTGGGTACCACCTTGGGCATAACTTGAGAGGCATAGGTTGGCTGGGTGGTGTTTCCATTCTCTCCCCCTGACTCCGAGAGGGGGCTCCCATTAGAAGCAGCATCCAGCAATCTGTCAAAGTCGAAATCACCTAGCATTTCTAGGGCATTCTCAGCTTCCTGAAACAGTTCATGTTCGTTTGTGCTAACAAAGATGGGGAGGTCCTGATCAGCACTGTTCAGATTCAGGTCCGAGACATCACTTCCCAACGCTACAGCAGCAGAGGGAGGTTTATTCAGAGAGGAGGTTGAGAAGTTCACTGGGGTTTTAGGGTTAGATTCCTTCTTTAATGCATCCTTCTCTTTTTGAAATTTTCTTATCATGGCAGCTAGAGAAAGAGAATCTTTATAACGTTTCTTCTTTTTTTCAGATTTGTGTGAATTTAGAGCCATAACTCTGTGAAGAAAATAGTGATCAGTTAGGCTATGTATGATTTTAAAGGTTAAAACCCCATGGAAATAAGGAGGCATAGGGTTAAAGTAACATCATCTTCATCATCTGGACTGTCATTTATGAAAGGCAGATGGGTAAATGGCCATTAGAGTGAATAAAATGAAAGGGATAAAGTCAACAGAAATAAACAACACTGAATAGAGCGCTGGTTTATTAAGTATACAAAGTTAGGGAATTCCCTCTGGTCCAGTGGTTAGGACTCTGCGCTTTCACTGCCAAGGGTGCAGGTTTGATCCCTGGTCAGGGAACTGAGATCCCGCAAGTCAAAAAAAAGAAAAAAGGAAAGTATATGAACTTAAATTTCTACACCCTTTGGAATGTTCTTTCTTTGCCACATCTATAAAATAGTCACCTAAAGAATTAATGAAGTAAAGAACTGCACTTTTGCTGAAAACAGAGCTGACTTTAATAACAACCAGAGAAGCCTACACAGTACACCTTCAAACTGGTACCCCAGGCGGTTCGTGCTACAAACTTCCAAAAGAATGCAAAATCCTCCGTGTCAATCTGTGAGCCTTCATTCATCACCATGTCATCTATCCAGACCTCATTCTGTCTGCTACTACCTTCTGATCCTTTTTCACTTTCCATTTCTCTCCAAGGGTGTTGGATAGATACATGTAATTTTCAGTGACAACTTTCTCCCTGTGGGGATTATAAGCAAAGGGTGGTCTTGGTTTAGCCATCAGTTTCTCTAAAAAATCTTTTCTAATTTCATTGGTTTATATGCTTCTACGTGCACTACAGAAACTAAAAATGACGATTAGTGCTTTGAAGGTAGGCCAGTGTTTCATTTCATACTATTATATATCCAAAACCCAGACAGTGTCTGGTATGCAGGAAGTGTGTTTGTCGCTCAGTCGTGTCGACTCTTTTGTGACCCCATTGACTGTAGCCTGCCAGGTTTCTGTGTCCATGGGATTTCCCAGGCAAGAAAACTGAAGCGGGTTGCCACTTCCTCTTGCAGGAGATCTTCCCGACTCAGGGACTGAACCTGCGTCTCCTGCATTGGCAGGTGGATTCTTTACCACTGCGCCACCTGGGAAGCTCAATCTCATGTATAGGAGGGGCTAAATACATCCTTACATTAACTCTTGAGATTTTGAGAGTCCCAAATTCAGATGTACCTCTTCCTCTGCTAAGGAGGGGAGAAAAATCCAGCCTCTCACAAGTTTTTGTCCCTGAGCTCTATTGAAAAAAGCCGTAGAGAAGCAGGGAGACTGGTAGTTTCGTAACTGCAAGGTACATTTTATTCTTATGACTTTTTAATCCATTTCTCTCTCTCTCGCTCTTTTTTTTTTTTTTGTGGCTGGGCTTCTCGATGTACTGGATCTTAGTTTCTAACCAGGGATTGCACCCGGGCCCTGGCAGTGAAAGCATCAAGTCCTAACCACTGGACTGCCAAGGAATTCCCTCTTATGACTCGTGACAAGCATTAAGAATAGCTAAATAAAATCAATGACTTTTAAAAAATATTAAAATGACCATCAATCATTAACACAAAGACTACTGCCAATTCTCAGACCCCGGGTATCTAAGCTTTGTTTTAGTGCAAAAAATTAAGAAAACGTGTTCCATTTTTCAAACTGGTTCTTGTTAATAAAATGTTGTAATGAGCAAAATACTTCATGAACAAATACGTAAATCTGATCTAAAATACCTAAAGTCTCTAAGATGACTTCTACTTAATGATAAATAATACTAAAAATAAGTTAATAGGTCACTGACATTTACAAACACTGTATTAAATTAGATCCAGCTAAGCTGAACTAATTAATGTTAAACATATCTTTCTAAAAAAGAGTGCTTGTCATGCTACAAAACTAGTTCCCTCATTGTGTCTAATTTCACTTACCCCAGTTGTTTGGGTACTTTTTTCCTTGGCTTCTTCTCCTTTTCCCCTTCCTCTTTCCGCTTCCTCTTCTTCATCTCAATATCATCTTCTTTTATTTTGGGAATCTATAAAATGATAAAGTACATCATTTACTTAAGTATTACTGCTTTACTCTTTGATGATATTAATCCAGCATCCAGGGAAAATGGTTTTACTCAAATTTCAGGGTGCATTACAACTGTTTGTTAAAAATGCAAATTCTTTGGGTCCATGAGAACCCCCAAACCTTGGTTTTGGTTATCTGGGGGAGAGCCTTTTAATCTGCATTTTTAACAAAACATTTTGATAATTCTGGTGCAATACGTCTTTGGCTCACATTTCAGGAAACATCTAAAGACATTTTATTCATTTCTCAAATACAATATATATATTCTATAAAATTTGCTTTACATCGTAGAACAAGTAACAGCTAAACCAGTCATTTTCATATTAAGTCTTAAGCTATCCTAGAACCACAACCTTATCCAGAAATAGTGAATTATTAGACTACATATGGAGAGAGAAGTTTTAACAGAAAATATAACTTATTATGATATAAGAATATATTTCCCCATATTATATTTTTACTTTAAAGCATGTAACTAACTATATAAATTCATTAAAAAATGATTAGCATTTTACTTTTCCTTATATTCACAGCTGTAAAGCAAAAGTAAAATTCAAAAACCACATCTTTTTAATTGAATCCTCTCATTGCTGTTGCAGTGTTGGATAAACTCACTTTGGGTGGCTTGTGCTTTTGGTTGTCTGTGGTATCGTCTTCTTCAGTATCTGAAGCTTGGCGAAACTGGAGAGTGCCAGTATTGATATAAAAGCCTCCATATTTTGTTGTTAGAGAAGCAGGAACTAATTCGTCATACTAGATTGAAAAAAATTTTTCAGATATATCTTACTATATTTAATTCTCTAAATGCGTCAAAGAAATTCAATCCCGTCAGCATCTTCCTTACATCTGTCTCTTATACACATCTTAGTCATTTTTAATTCCTCAAGTAAATGGACTGTAACCTGAACAACATCAAAGGGTTGATCCACCCATCCATTTAAATTATTTTCAATTTGCTTTTTTAGATCAGGGAGTGCTAAGATGGAAATCAAGATTTCTGTTCTCAATTTAGAGCTGTGTGTCTTTGGAATNCTTCCTTACATCTTAACTATAAAACTAACTGCAATGAAGATGTCTGTGAATAAACTTAGAAAAAGTTAGTATCTGGAACAGAAATGAGCTCTGATCATTCAGTATTTGTTAAAAAAAGAAACTTCTCAAACACTGAAGCTAATTCTAAATATATCATCTGCTGAGAAAAACTTAACGTATTAAAAACTTAATATTCTTAATGACAAATTACTCTGCTGAGAAATCGAAACAAGTTAAAAAAGACTAAATGGCCAGATGACAAATGAACTTCATTTCTTATATATATATATATATATAATTATATAATATATTATATAATCTAATTATATAATTCTATATATATTAATAAATAATTTTATTCATAGATTGTAAAAATTAAAGGTTATTTCTTCTGCCTTAGTTCTAAGCTTTTAAGTAAGGAATTTTTTTTAATATATAAAACAAAAATAAGTTTTAAAGGGAAGTAGAAAAAGAACTGCCCTGTTCAGTAAGCATACATTGAGAATCCAGGTACTGCTCTGAAAAAAAGATTCAAATTGTATAAATCAGTATGAAGATCTGGTCTAGAATATCACATTAAGCCAATGTCCTCTAAGCTTCAGTTTTAAAATTTTATGTATGTGTGTTATTTATGGCTGCGCTGGGCCTTTCGTTGCTACACGGGCTCTCTCTAGTTGTGTAAGTCTAGATTTTAAGATTTATCTTATCTCACCTGAATAAGAAAAAACAAGCACTAAATGGAAGGTCAATCTTAAGTAAATGAAGGTGTTCATGGCAAAAGACAAAAAAAGGAACTACTTATCTAACAGAAGCAAGACACCTGCTACCTGGGGTCCCCAGAACCCTACTTAAGGGTACTCTTCATATTATATAATTAGTCTTTAAGAAAGTCGTCTTTATAAGGAAAATCCTTTCGCCATGGGCAAAAAAATATACCGAACATATTTGTTAAACATATTAAGGCTAAGTACAAAACTTGTGATTTTAAACCGTATCCTCTTAAGTTACATGGAGAATGGAGAAAGACTGTACATTTAATGATTTTGAACCAAAACTGAATGATGTTAGAAAAAGAAAAAAGGAATGCACTCCTTTCTTGTTGCTCCACTTGAGGGGTTACTACTAAGACCTACAGCTAAGACCTTCAGAAAGGGCCCAGTACTATCTGTAAGTAATGGAGTAATGTGAGGAGTAAAGAATTAAAAGTGAAAAGACCGGACTTCCACGGTGATCCAGTGGTTAGGAATCTCCACATTTATCTGGAGAAAAACATGATCCTAAAGAATACATGCACCCCAATGGTCACTGTAGCACTGTTTACAAAAGGCAAGGCCTGGAAACAACCTAAATGTCCAACAGAGGAATGGATGAAGACGACGCGGTACAAACGAGAAGGCACTGCAGTGGGAAGCCCATGCACTGCAACTAGAGCGGTGCCCCGGCCTGCTACAAGCAGATAAAGCCCACGCAGGGCAATGAAGACCCAGAGCAGACAAAAATAAATAAAATTTTTTATAAAGTGAAAAGTCTCTGTAGTAATTATTTTGAAAATGTGTAATTGTGATAAGATAAATACACCTGCACTTTTTGCTTATATAAACTTGTATAATGCTTTATAATTTTTAGCTTCCTCATATGAATTATTTCACTTGGTTCCCCTGATCCCCTTTTGAGGCAAGGAAGGCAAATATTACTCCCATTTTATAAGTGAAAACCAAATTCAGAGAGGTTAAGAACTTGCCACAGTACCTGTATTGGTTTATGGCAGTGTCACTGACTCTTTTCCCAACCTATCCATTATAGTAAGCAGCATCTCGCATTAGAAACACACGCATCACCAGCCTACCAGACGATGTGGAGGTGCTCAGTGTCTATCTTTTTCTGCAATATTCTGCTGAGCTTTCCCTATCAAAACACTCTCCAGGAGAACAAACTCTTTATGCATATTTTATTTAGCCTTTTTTTAAAAAATATAACCAGGTGGACTACAGTTGTATTTGATAAACCTGGCAACCATACTAAAGTGACACAACCAATGTGACAGAGCAAGGATTAATACACAGCTTCTACTGCACTGTGAGTTATAAATGTACCAAGCATTTTTTTTTTTCTTGCAAGGTACAGGATATATTCTGGGGTTGTTTTTGTTAAGGTAACACTCATTTATAACCTTACATAAGTTTCATGAGTATGTGACATTTCTACTTCTGTAATAATTTTAGCCTTTTAAGTACAATGTATTAAGAGACAATGGATCACTGAACCTGCAAACCAGATTTATTAGACCCTTTGCCAACAGAGATGCCTAGCTATGGTGACCCAGAATAAATCACTTCACATCAATACTTTGCAGCTGTAAAACAGATTCAATATTACTTACTCCACTAAGTTCTAGTGAAATTTAAAAGACATAACCTACATAAAAGCATTAATCATATCTGCTATTATTTCAACAATAAAAAGACTTCCCTTTTTTTTTTTTAATTTGGCAGCATGCATGTTAGACTAAAAATAATCTTCAAAAGCATTTATTTTCAGCTATTACAGTAATGTTAATAGTACACAATTCTTAATGTGAAACAGAACCAGATTATTTTCAATCCCTATTGAATAATATACAAACAGAGAAAGCCTACTAGTGGGAATTTCCTAGCGGTCCAGTTGTTATGACTCTGCACTTTCACTTTCAAGGGCCCAGGTTCAATTCCCAGTCAAGGAACTAAGATCCCATGAGGGTAACGCAGAGGAAAAAAAAAAAAAAACCCAACTGGCAATACATCCACTGGAAAAAAAACAAGAAAATCATTTGGTTGGCTCATAAGTGTTTTATGTTTGAATCACTGAACTATTTCATGTAAAAATGAAATAATCTTTAAGGAAAATGATGCAAAATTATTTTGCAAGTTAATAAACAACCTGTGTTTTAGTTCAATTTCCTCCTATAAAACAGGGACCGAAATTGTCCTATAAATGTCAGTAACTGTGTAAGTTATATATACATATATATAACAAATATATATATATTTATATATATATAACAACTTATACCTACAAAATTTATCCTCATTTATTAAAGCAGTGGCTTGCAAATTTTCTTCACCAGCCCAAGTGGAAAATACACTACCCATCAAAACCCAGTGCATGCATATAAACACACACACATAATAAAAACTGCATAAAGTATCAGTGGCTTACTATAACAGCTCCTACAATATTTCATTCTCTTTGAAAATGCCGGCCAGTCTTTAAATGGATACAGAAAGAAATTACAGTTCGCAAAAGTCAGTTTGTAAAACACTTTTATTCAAATATTTGAAATGCTACAAAAGGAAAATACTAAAAATGCTCTTTATGAAAGGCTACATACCATATGATTCTAACTGTATGACGCTGGAGAAGAGGCAAAACTATGAAGACAATAAAAAGATTAGTGGTTGCAGGTGTTAGGGAGGGATGAATAGGTAGAGCATTTTTTTTAGGGCAGTGAAACTATCTTGTATGACAGTATAACAGTGGATACACATCATTATACATTTGTCAAAATCCATAGAATGTACAACACCAAGAGTGAATCTGAAGGTCAACTATGGGTTCTGGGTGATGATGTGTTGATGCCGATTTTTCACCTGTGACTAGTATACCACTCTGGTAGGGAACACTGGTAATGGGGGAAGCAGTGCATGTTGTGAGGGCAAGGAGTACATTGGCAATTTCCGCACCTTCCATTCAATTTTTCTGTGAACCTCAAACTGCTCTAAAAAATTTAGGTTATTAATTAAACTCAAACAAGGGCTCTGTATCAACTGGGCGTGGGGGGGAAGGGGAAGGAGATGGGAGGGAAGTTGAAAAGGAAGAGGATATATGTATTCTTATTGCTGATTCATGTTGAGGTTTGACAGAAAACAACAAAATTTGGTAAAGCAATTATCCTTCAATAAAAAAATTAATTAAAAAAAAAATTTAATGCTATTTATAGAAGCCTGAGTACATGCAATGTTCATTTATAAATGGCCATGGCTGAGTTTCCTCTTGGGTTATTTAGAATTGAAAATCTACTTTACATAGAGTGTTAACCTCAGTACCATTGCTTTATACTTGCTTTATGCTTTTCGATGGGCCTCCCTGGTGGCATACTGGTAAAGAATCCACCTGCAGGAGCACTAGGAAAGATGAATTCGATCCCTGGGTTGGGAAAATCCCCTGGAGAAGGAAACGGCAAACCCCTCCAGTACTCTTGCCTATGAAATCCTATGGACAGGGGAACGTGATGGGCTACACGGTTCATGGGATCGCAACAAGCTGGACACAAATGAAGCGACTGAGCACCCACACAGGCTTTGCAGCACGTCAGTATCTTGAGTCCCAGAGTACATAATGCTGCTGGGCAAGTGAGTCATAACAGAGAAAACTGGGTGATACTAGAATAAAAGACTTGCTCCTGGCCACAGCAAATTAGAAAACAAGTGGAGTCTAGAATCCAGGACTTTTGACTTCAATGTCAAATCAAGGTCAAAACTCTTTGCGACCATTCCATGCCTGAACCTACAAAAAGGCTGACAATCTTTTTGGTAACACAAAGTTGTCTCAACTCCAAAGGACACTGTCAACATTTTACTTCTACAGAGTAGGCTTGCAAACCAATTTATGTCAAGAAACCAAAGTAACACAGGAGTATGACAGGGTATGTATGCCTCGTGCTGGAAGTCCTTCCTATCACTTTCCTACCACTACATGCCTTGTCATCCTCTACACAACCAAGCACTGTAGCAACAGGAGAAAGAGGTACTAATTTGTGGGTGGTCTATCAGCCACCTTACTGTCACTTTCTGCATATTCTAAGTAGTCACTACACAGTGCAGGGGATATCGTAATGCAGGGATTGGATTATTCCAGCACACTGAGAAGAATGTAAGAACATACAACTTACCAACGCCTAAACATGACATGCCTTTATTTATTTGCTATGCAACCAATGCACTGTTGTAGTCGTGAAATGCTCTCCTGAATTCCTCTTCCTTTTATATGAGAAAGAAGATTCCAGGGGGAAAGCTGTAGGGCTTCATCAAAACAGGCTGTGATGAAGGATAGCATTCAACTATCACCACTGTAGTAAGGATTGGCAGCAATAAAACCATGAAGCACAATTTCAAGGTATTTGCCAGATTAACTACAACCCAGCAGCCCCAGTCTTCAAAATCTCATGGTTCTGATCTGGAAGGCATTTCAAAACACACCTGCCCTTGGGAACATTGATTAAAAACTCAAGATGGAAATACTCTCTGATCAATAAATCCCACTATTAGAAACGTAACCTATACATATAATTTTAACTATAATTATCTTACACACATACTCAAGTACACAAAGAGAAATGTATACTACTGATGGCTGAATTACTTGTAAGCACATAAAACTGGAAACTTATTTTTTTCTTTGGCTACACCATGCAGCTTTTGGGATTTTAGTTTCCCAACCAGGGATCAAACCCAGGCTCCGACCCAGAAAGCACCGCGTGCTAACCAGTGGAATGCCACGGAATTACCAAAACGGTAAATGATTTAGACATACATCAAAAGGGAATTAGTAAAAACACTTGTTGAAACATTTACTTTAACTTTGAATTCCACTACCCAAATAAAGAAGCGCTATTATATTAAAGACAAATTACTCACAGCCTCTGAGTTATCAATAAACGGATCTGTCTCATCATAGCCAAAGCCTATATCGATTAAATCTTGTAGCCGATCCCTCCGGTGTTTACGGGGCTTCCCACCCTGTGAAGAACAGATATGTTAGACTGAATCAGTACTCACGTTGTTTCCATAAAATTATAAAACACCTGTCAGAAGAATCTGCAAATGACTTCTGTAAATAATACCCCTCAGGAGGTTGAACTTAAACCCCCTCACATCTTGAACGAAAGCTGTACTTAGGGACTGGCTTCCAAAGTAAGTTTGCAGTGAAAAACCTGGCTAACGTTACGCAGCCACATGATGGAGGTCGACACCAACAGCGATAAGCCATACTGATACGGCATTACTCTTGACACGACGTGACACAAACGGCACTTAAACTTTGCAATCTTCCTCTCAAAAGCCCGTCACCTCAGTTACAGGTTAACCATGAGATAAACATCACGAAAAACGGAACCACAAGAAAAACGCCAAACTCAACTGAGGGATATTCTTACACGTAACTGACCAGTATTGCTCAAAGTGGTCAAGATTATAAAAAACAAGAAAAATCTGAAAAACTGTTATAGTCTAGATAAGCTTAGAGAGACAGAAAAAAGGAATGTGATTTGCTCTCCTGCGGCACTAAAAAAGGACATTAGGGGGAAATAAGCAAATCTTGAATAAAATGCAACATCAATTAATAGTAATGAACCAAAGTCAGTTTGTTAGTTGTAACAAGTCTGCTATACAATCATAAGATGTTACAGGGGAGAGTGGGTGAGAACTATATGAAAATTCTTTGTATTTTCTTTTCAACTTTTCTGTAAATCCAAACTATTCTTAAAAGTATTTTTAATGTCCTAGAATTAATTATACACAGACATACAAGAAAATAAAAAATGAATGCATGGAGAAACTGGTGAAATCTGAGTAAGGTCTGTAGTCTAGTTAACTGTATTGTGCCAATGCCAATTTCCTAGTTTTGGTAACTATAGTTAAGTCACTAGAAAAACCAGGTCAAACCTGCTGTGAAGCAAGAGTGGGGAAAAGGAGGCTCAGAAAGCAGAGAGAAAACCATTAGTGCTAAGGGTGCTGCCTGCTCACATGCCACCACTGAGTGAGAATGAGCCCTGTAGAAGCTGTAATATGTGAGACCTAACTCTCCTATGGTTTGTATTTCCACAGTGCATGTGTCTCTCAATGCACAGTTCATTTCACCATTTCTTCCACCAGTGAAAGATGGCTGAGTTTTCTGCAACATGGCTCTTAAATGAAAGCAAATTACTTCATCTATTTCCATGTGAAAAAATGGTGATCTCTTTCAGTGTTCACATGAAAAAAAAAAAAACACAATTATGACAAACTTACTGAGAAATGTCTCCAACATAAAGCCATTTCCTTTTTGGTAATTTTGTAAGGTAATTCAGACTAAATGCTATGTTTGTACTGCATATTAATGTTAAAAAAACCTACCCCCCATAACTATGACTCCACTGTATGCTTTTCATTGAATAAAACCATTACAATATCATCACCAGCGAGAGCGTCATTTTGGTTTGAGATAAAGTAGCTGCTCACGTTTTCAGATTTTACCAGTTTTAAAAACAATTTGGAGACCAACACCGAGTGGAAACCCTTTTATTTTCCTGGATAAGATGACTGAGTTCAGTTCAGTACAGTCGCTCACTTGTGTCCGACTCTTTGCGACCCCGTGGACTGCAGCATGCCAGGCTTTCCTGTCCATCACCAACTCCTGGAGCTTGCTCGAACTCGCGTCCAATGAGTCAGTGATGCCATCCAACTATCTCATCCTCTGTCGTCCCCCTTTCCTCCCACCTTCAATCTTTCCCAGCCTAACGGTCTCTTCAAATGAGTCCGTTCTTCACACCAGGTGGCCAAAGTGTTGAAGCTTCACCTTCAGTATCAGTCCTTCCAATGAGTATTCAGGAGTGATTTCCTTTAGAATTGACTGGTTTGATCTCCTTGCGGTCCAAGGGACTCTAAAGAGTCTACTCCAACACCACAGTTCAAAAGCATCCATTCTTCAGTGCTCAGCTTTGTTTATGGTCCAACTCTCACATCCTTACATGATCACTGGAAAAACTACAGTTTGACTAGATGGACCTTACTGCGCCACAGTCAGCTCCCAGTCTTGTTATTGCTGACTGTATAGAACGTCTCCACCTTTGGCTGCAAAGAATATAGTTAATCTGATTTTGGTATTGACCTCTGGTGACGTCCATGTGTAGAGTCTTCTCTTGTGATGTTGAAAGAGGGTGTTTGCTATGACCAGTGTATTCTTTTGGCAAAATTATATTAGTCCTTGTTCTGCTTCATTCTGTACTCCAAGGCCAAATTTGCCTGTTACTCCAGGTGTTTCTTGACTTCCTACTTTTGCATTTCAGTCCCATATAATGAAAAGGACATCTTTTTTGGGTGTTAGTTCTAGAAGGTCTTGTAGGTCTTCATAGAACCATTCAACTTCAGCTTCTTCAGCATTACTGGTTGGGGCATAGACTTGGATTACTGTGATACTGAATGGTTTGCCTTGAAATTAAACAGATCATTCTGTCGTTTTTGAGGTTGCATCCAAGTACTGCATTTCAGACTCTTTTGTTAACTATGATGGCTACTCTATTTCTTCTAAGGGATTTTGCCCTCAGTAGTAGATACAATGGTCATCAAAATTCATTCATTCCTGTCCATTTTAGTTCACTGATTCCTAAAATTTTGATGTTCACTCTTACTATCTCATGCTTAACCACTTCCAATTTGCCTTGATCATGGACCTAACACACAGATTCTTATGCAATATTGCTCTTTGTAGCATCAGACTTTACTTCCATCACCAGTCACATCCACAACTGGGTCCTGTTTTTGCTGTGGCTGTCTCTTCATTCTTTCTGGAGTTATTTCTTACTGATCTCCAGTAGCATATTGGGCACCTACTGACCTGGGGAGTTCATCTTTCAGTGTTCTATCTTTTTCCCTTTTCATACTGTTCATGGGGTTCTCAAGGCAAAAATACTGAAGTGGTTTGCCATTGCCTTCTCATGTGGACCATGTTTTGTCAGAACTCTCCACCATGACCCGTTTATCTTGGGTTTTCCATCAATGGTGAATGGATAAACAAATGTACATTAATCTTTCTATCATCTATTCAACAGAATATTATTNAATACTGAAGTGGTTTGCCATTGCCTTCTCATGTGGACCATGTTTTGTCAGAACTCTCCACCATGACCCGTTTATCTTGGGTTTTCCATCAATGGTGAATGGATAAACAAATGTACATTAATCTTTCTATCATCTATTCAACAGAATATTATTCTGCTTATAAGAACAAATGAAATGCTGATATATTCCACAACATGGATGGACTTTGAAAACATTAGGTCACATGAAAAGAATCCTGTCACAAGAGAATTGGAAGTATATGATTCCACTTACATGAACTATGCCAAATAGACAATTCTGTAGAGCTAGATAGTAGATAAGTATTTGCCTAGGGCGGGTTGGGTTAGAGAGAAACAGGAAGTGAACTGCTAAAAGGTACACAGAAATAAGAGGAAGATTATTAAACTTAAAAAGAAAAATAGGAGCAAATCTGTATCACTTTATGTTAGGTAATTACTGCATAGATATGACACTATATTAGATATGATACCCTAGAAATGACAGAGTTTCTTTTTGGTGTATTGAAATGTTCTAAAATTGATTCTGATGGTTGTAGCCCAATTATGAATATACTATAGAGCATCAACTTGTACAATATAAATTAGTAAATTGTATGGCATGCAAAATATATCTCAAGAAGGGCATCAAAATTAACATTTTAAAAGACGACTTTATAGCATAAGCCATCAGATACATAAAATTGTAGCAAATATTGAGACATGGGGACAAATGGGGCAAATAGGTAAAATATTCTGCCTATATAAGAAATAAATGCCTGAGTATGTTTAAAGCACAATGTATTTTAAGTAAAAAATGCCAAATAAATCCGCTACATTTTCAATATTATCATTTTTTTTTAAATTATACTTCTATGACGTGGTAAGATTTATACAGTTTATTCCCTCTAAATTTCGTAATTCTCTCATTGTATACTAAGCTGACCTTTACCTATTTAGTGACGATATAAACAGAAGAGCTTCAGAAACTTCACTTAAGCAAGTAAATCTGATTTCGTTTTTCTAGTGGTAACAATGCCCTTTGATTTACAAGTTAATCTGAACTGCTCCTATAAGAGTAACCTCTTGTGATTATGTGTGTCTACTGGGCCAGTTTTGTTAGCATACCACGTCTACCCACAGAAAATGAAGAAGAATGAATAAAAAGGGACAGAAGATTTCAATTTATCACCCATGCTGCATTGCATGCCTTCACATCTCTTTTAAAGTTAAGTGTTGTATTTTTTCCCTTTGGTTTAAGAACTCAAAGCAATTTCGAAGAGTATATGGTCATAATTTAGCGGCAGAAATGCCTTCTACCTTTGCAGATTAAACCCTTTTGGAATATATTCTCTGTTTTGGCTATGTATCTACTCATATTATTGAAGGTATGATGCCAATCTCACAATTTTTAAATTATTTGATTCCGCTATTTTCCACATTCATTTTATACAGAATGTAGTTTTTCTTAAAGTTTACATAATTTGTCAATAACTGTTGAAATTCTAAATTCATACTCTGAGAGTTTCCAAATTTATTAATCAGTTCAGTTCAGTTCAGTCAATCATGTCCAACTCTTTGCAATTTTCCACATTCATTTTATACAGAATGTAGTTTTCTTAAAGTTTACATAATTTGTCAATAACTGTTGAAATTCTAAATTCATACTCTGAGAGTTTCCAAATTTATTAATCAGTTCAGTTCAGTTCAGTCAATCATGTCCAACTCTTTGTGACCCTGTAGACTGCAGCCAGGCCTCCCTGTCCATCACCAACTCCTGGAGCTTATTCAAAGTCATGTCCTTTGAGTCAGTGATGCCATCCAACCATCTCATCCTCTGTCATCCCCTTCTCCTCCTGCCTTCAATCTTTCCTAGCATCAAGGTCTTTACTAACGAGTCAGTTCTTCACAGCAGGTGGCCAAAGTGTTGGAGTTTCAGCTTCAGCACGAGTCCTACCAATGAACACCCAGGACTGATCTCCTTTTGAAAGGACTGGTTGGATCTCCTTGCAGTCCAAGGGACTCTCAAGAGTCTTCTCCAACACCACAGCTCAAAAGCATCAATTCTTCAGTGCTCAGCTTTCTTTATAGTCCAACTCTCACATCCATACATGACCACTGGAAAAACCATAGCCTTGACTAGATGGACCTTTGTTGTCAGGAATACACATATTTGATATACTATCTCAAAATATCTGGACCTGTAACCTCCCTCTACCATTGTGAACCTGAATTAATACAAAAGTTAAATTACCAAAAATCTACAAGAAGCTCATTGTTTCAGTATATAGAATGGAGATATTATAACTCAAGGAGGTAGCTTTTTGTGAAAATCAAAATTAATTGAGAATCTGCCTGCAATGCAGGAGACCTAGGTTTGATCCCTGGATCGGGAAGATCCCATGGAGAAGGGAATGGCAACCCACTCCAGTATTCTTGCCTGCAGAATCCTATGAACAGAGGAACCTGGTGGGCTACAGTCCACGAGCTCACAAAGAGGCAGACACAACTGAGCAACTAACACACACACACACACAATTTGTCGGGCTTCCTTGGTGGCTCAGATGGTAAAGAATCTGCCTGCAATGCAGGAGACTCAAGTTTGATTCCTGGATTGAGATTAATTTGGGATCCATGTTTGGTATCTCTTAAGAGCAGAAATATTCTGAACCTTTTAAGAACACACAACATTTTTTTTTTCTCTTCTGGATAATTCTCTACAGTATTTGCAACTGCTAATATGTCAAATAAGTTACCAGTATTTAATGTCTGTTTTCAGTGGAGTAATTTTCAGCTAAACTGTTTGGAAAACTCTATCATCATTACATGCAAGGGGGAGTTAAACATCCCCCTAGTAGGCTATAGGGTTCTTTTCAACCCTTGAATGTGTTATGTCTGGTTTTAGGCACCCAGAGCATTCCAAAAATGGTTTCTGCCAACCAAATGACCATGTCCTCCAGCATTCCTTCTAGTTTGGCATTTTCTCATTAGGAAAAAAAAAAAAAGTTCCTCAAATTGTTAAATAAGATAATTAGAACTAGCTAGAACTGAGCTGCTAATAGACATGGGAATTTTTCAAGGGCATCCATATCAAAAACTTTTTTTTAATACAGGTCCAGGGTTTGTGAAAACTTGTACAAAGTGAAATGTTGCCACTTTGGATCCCTGAGGAGTTCAGTCCTTCGCCAACATGAATGAACTGCATTGTGCACAAGCCATTGCTCCATTTCTAAGCAAAACATTGAAGTGGTTAGTGTCAGTCTGTTTCTTCTATCTTCACAGTTAGCAACTTAAAAAAGAGAAAGAAATGAATTGCAAGCCTTTTAATGTTACACATTCAGAACTCCAGCATGGGGATTTTCTATCTAAAAGAAAAAAAAGTATGATAGTTGAAACATTATGTAAATGAGAACTTCTCAAGGGGAAAAAGAAAACATTCTACAATTATAGTAGGTCATATCAGATAATTTTTTGTTGTTAGAAGAAATACTCTGATTTTAATTGATAATTAACTCATTACTATTATTTTTTTAAACTATTAAATAGATGAATCAAAAAGGAATGAAAAACCTTTAAGAAACTTGTTGCTTTTACCACTGTACTCACTGATAATAAAAGAATGATTCTGCATTTGCCAATATCTTGGTCAATCTGTATGCTGATGGGTACATTTAATAGCAAAATCAATAACAAAAAAGTGTCCTATAGAAACAGATTGTTGGGTAACAAAAAGTCTAGGAAAACTTCAGTAGTTTTTCTTCATCAGTGATTAGAGAGCTGAAGTGTAACTAATTCTTTTAACCATCTCAGAGAGAAGAAAAAAATGTGTGAAATGAAATATATTCAAATTAAATCCTCGACACTGGCATTCTTTAATGACTTCAACTCATGCTATTTCTCATTATTCTTCAGCTTTAAATCCAGCCCAGAAGATTAAGACTTTAGGAGTGAGCTGTGGAAGTCCAACATTTAATCTCAGATCTGTTTCTCACCTACACAACGTGTCCTGCAAACCTTGACAAATCATTTAGCAATACAGGAAGTCTCATCTTGCCAAGTCTAATGATCCTTTGCACCTTCTTGTCATACAAATATTCAAAACCTGCTGTCACTGAAGCTTAGAAAATTTATCCATCTTGGCCAAAAAATCCAGTTCTTTTATAGACAAAGAGAGATTCCCTAAATGAAAACTACTACCTTAGGGGTACTGAACAAAATTTAATGGGAAATAAATAAAATTAAAATGGATTTACAATTCTGATGAACATAGAAGTTATGGGTAGCCTACACATGCTCCAACCACAAAAAAACTGTACCAATGGATAAAATTAATAAAGTATGAATTATGCTATTCGTAGGCCTCAGACAAGATAAAGAATGGAAATACTTGATTTTAGGTTCATTGCTACCTAAGTTTCTATCAGTATGGAGGCATTTTCCAAATTTTATCACATGAGAGTAGTGACCAAAAAGAAACAATAGTTTTCATTGGTCAGAAGTAACAGAGATCAGAGTTTGGGTTTGCTAAATAAGTGAAAATGTGGGGTAAGAGAAAAAGAGCCATAGATAGGTAGAGAGTGCTTTCCTTGAGTCTTTGACTGAATATTAACTTTATATTTGCAAGCTAAGACTCTGTGCAGGCTGGCAGGGAAAAGCTTAATTTATGGAAGTCAAACAGTATTGGGAATGCTTAGAGTTCTCATCGATCATATAAAGAGAGATCACTGAAAACCCAGTGAAAATATTAGTCATTCAGTTTTGTCCAACCCTTTGTGACCCAACAGACTGTAGCCCACCAGGCTCTTCTGTCCATGGGATTCTACAGGAAAGAATACCCAAGTGGGTAGCCATTCCCTTCTCCAGAGGATCTTCCTGACCCAAGGACTGAACCTGGATCTAATGCATTGTTCAATTAAAATCCAAGAAAAGCTTTTCCTTATCCATAGAGCAGATGTAATCTTACAGTAAGAGTTACTCCAGGACATTCCTGCTGCTGCTGCTGCTGCTGCTGCTAAGTCACTTCAGTCGTGTCTGACTCTGTGCAACCCTATAGATGGCAGCTCACCAGGCTCCCCTGTCCATGGGATTCTCCAGGCAAGAACACTGGAGTGGGTTGCCATTTCCTTCGCCAATGCATGAAAGTGAAAAGTGAAAGTGAAGTTGCTCAGTCATGTCCAACTCTTAGCAGGCTCCTCTGTCCATGGGATTTTCCAGGCAAGAATACTGGAGTGGGTTGCCATTGACTTCTCTGCCAGGACATTCCTAACAAAACCTAAAACTAGCTTCAGTGTAATAAAGCTAATCTAACAACAACTTAAGTGATTGACAGAACAGATCTAAAAGCTCTTGAAAATGAAACCCAGATTCTCATACACATTGTTGAATCATGTCAATGTATGCCAAAACTAATACAGTACTATAAAGTAAAATAAAGTAAAAATAAAAATTTCAAAAAAAAAATTTGTAACACACACCCAGAGAAAAGTCAGTAGAAACAGAGATGATACTCTGGCAGAAATGAGCAGAGTAGTGATTTAGAGCAGCCATGTAAATATGTTTAATGAGTGAGGAAAAAAATGAATATAACCTGAAAAGGTATACATAATCAAAGTCCAAAGTGAAAGTGAAGAAAGATCTGAAAAGGAAAATTCTTTAAATTTGACAAATAACTTGCAATTTTAGGAAGCAAATCAAATTCTGAGCAATCTAAAGAAAAAAAAAAAAAAAGGACAAATCTAAACATTAGAGCTTAAATTGCTGAAAATCAAAGAAAAAGAAAATCTTATAAGCCCCCAACTGGAAAAAGATAAAAACATACACAAGATCACTGACAAGAATGGGTGTTGAGTTTCATCAGAGCAATGCAATGAAGAAGCCAAGATAACTTTAAATTACTAAAAATAAAAAGTCACTTTTGAATTCTATGTCCAGAGAAAAATATCATTTAAAATATAGGCAAAATAAAGATTTTTTCAGTATAGGAGCTGAATTTGACACCAGCAAACTAGAAATAAAAGAAATATTAAAGTAAGTTGAGCTAAGAGAATATGACGTCTGATACTACATTGATTTCACAAAAATGAATGAAGAGAAAGAAACTGGTAAATAGTTTTGTAAGTACAAAAAACTTTTTTTTTCTATAAAATTTTCTTTAAAGGATAACTGTTCAAAGCAAAATAATAGCTACATATTGAGAAGGATAAAAAGTGAAGAATAAAAACAACTGAAACAAAGATGAAGATGGTAGGAAACTACTTATTTATTATTGGAAAGGTCTCTCAATTACATGTGAAGTGGTAAGTTCACATCAAGATACACTTTAGACATTGATGTTGAATATTAAAATCTTTAGCATGAGAGCTGAAGGTAAAACAGATAAAACTTAAGAATAGAAGAGAATGAAAGATTAGTACAAATAAATGGTTAATTCAAAAAAAGTCAGAAAAAGGATGAAATTAGGAAAAGGGGCAGAAATGATATTTAAAACTTGTATAATGATAGACATAAACCAAAGCATATCAATACTATATTACATAAAAAAACTCAGAGTTCAACAAGAAGCCAGATTCTCAAATGAAAAAAAAAAACAAAAAACAATGAAAGACTCAAATACATGCTATTTTAATGAGATTGTTTATTTATAAAGACACAGAGTTCAAAGAAATCAATGGAAATAGTAAGCAAGAGAAAGCACGGACACCTATGTTAATATCAAATGAAGTAGACCTCAAGAAGAAAGTCTTATTAGCAAAGACAAAAAGAATATTTTATAATGATAAAGGGCAGTTTATCAAGAAGACATCCACTACATGCTCACTGAATGATCGACATTTTAGGGATCAGCAAACTAAAATGGACAGGAATGGGTGAATTTAACTCAGATGTCCATTATGTCTACTACTGCGGGCAGAAATCCCTCAGAAGAAATGGAGTAGCCATCATGGTCAACAAGAGTCTGAAATGCAGTACTTGGATGCAATCTCAAAAACGACAGAATGATCTCTGTTCATCTCCAAGGCAAACTAGTCAATATCACTGCAATCCAAGTCTATGCCCCAACCAGTAACACTGAAGAAGGTTAAGTTGAATGGTTCTCTGAAGACCGACGAGACATTTTAAAACAAACACCCAAAAAAGATGTTCTTTTCATTATAGGGGACTGGAATGCAAAAGTAGGAAGTCAAGAAACACCTGTAGCAACAGGCAAATTTGGCCTTGGAATGCAGAGTGAAGCAGGGCA